>NMUG010001848.1:0-16986 GCA_002855965.1 Monotropa hypopitys | reverse complement strand
AAAATGGAAATCAAAGATTTTCAACAGACGGCGCCAATTTTCGGCGGTCTACCAGATTTTTAGAAGGGTATTTCTGTCAGATCAGGTCTTGGTGTATATATTTGATACCTAGGTCGTTTTTTCACATTTTCCTCAGAAAACCCTCATTCTTGAGAGCGAAATACAGCCACCCTCCATCTCCCTTCTCTCTCTATGCCTTCGCTCTAAGATTTCTACAAATCTACAAGGATTCAAGAGTTCTTCCGAGAAGAAAAGGTATAGATCACGAAGAGCTCTCTCCATCTATTTGCATATCTTCATCATTTGAGAAGAACCCTCATCTAGGATTGCATGCTTCAACCTTTAAGATATGATTTTCTATACCTATTGTTGGAAATAGGAAATTGTAGTCTTAATTAGGATAGATTTTGTTCTTAATTAGGGCCTTTATTTCTGGTTATCTTTGACCTTTTCATTTCCTTGTAAAGATTTTATTTATTTACTTTCCAAAAGAGCTCAGGCTCTTTTTCTATAAATCCACCTTTGTATAGTGTTATGAAATAGTAAGAAATACAATCGTTTATTATTTACATTTTGGTATCAGAGCCAAATCTTGTTCTGGTGTAAAACCCTAGCCGCAACTCTAGATCCGTCGTCGTAGTAGCTTCGCCGGCCAACGCTGGCCCTTGGCTGGCCTTCGCCATCCGTCATCGGCCTTCTCCAGGCCTGGTCCAACCTTTGTCCTGCCTTCGCGAGCATCGTCCGTCATCCCCAGGCCTTCTCCGGCTTCTTCAGCCTCCGTGGACCCTCCTTCTACCCGTTGGCCATCTTCGCCAGCTCCGACGCCTCTCTCTCCGGCTCTGGCGCCTCTCTCTCCGGCTCTGGCGCCTCTCTCTCCGGCCATCTTCGCCAGCTCCAGCGCCTCTCTGTCTCAATCGATCTCTCTGCTCCGTTGCGCAGCCATCGTTGTTCACTGCCGCCATCCAGATCCGCCATCGTCCATTGCCGGTGCTATCTCCGTCCAGATTTGATCTCCTCGCTGTCCTCAGTGACGCCTCTATCCAGATCTGATTCATTGTCGGTGTCCTCTCCATCCGCCGGCCATCTCTCTCTCTCTCTCTCTCTCATTACTGTGAGTTAGTTTTTTTTGGATTTTTTTGGAGTTCAAAACATGGGTGTTATTGTTAAACTTGTCTCGTCTCCTACGACTCCCACACCCGTTCAACGTGTCACAAGTGTGGTGCTCAATGGGAAGAACTTCCATGCTTGGCCCCGTTCTTTCCGTCTTTTCCTCGGAGGGAAACAAAAGACTGGGTGGATTCTTGGAAAAGATCCCAAGCTGGTAGAGTCCGATCCCAAATTTGACCAGTGGGATATGGACAACTGTACTATTTTGGGTTGGATATTTAACTCTCTAGAAGATCGGATCTACAACATGTTTATGTATCATGACACTGTTCATGGCCTATGGATAGCATTAACACAGATGTACTCCTACGCACATTGTGACTCGTGGATCTTCGAGATTTATCAGGATATATATCATGCCTCCCAGGTTACCTTGGGTCTCTCAGTTGCAGATTATTTTGGTTATCTCCAGACTAGATGGGATGAGTGATGCTGCAGTTGAGTCCAGACGCCTTGATTGTAGGCATACATATCAGTTCCTGATGGGTTTAAAACCTGAGTTTGAGACTCTTTGAACTCAGATTTTAAACACCTCTCCTATGCCTTCTCTATATGAGGCATTTGCCACCGTGTATGGTGATGACCGTAGGCGTCGCCTTCTCTCATCTCCTCTATTGACCGAGTCTTCTCCTCTAGTCCCTGATCAGATAGCCTTTGTTGCTCCCTCAGAATCTCGACCAGCAAGTAATCACCTATATTGTAAACATTGTCGCAAGCCTGGACATACAATAGATTGTTGCTTTGCTCTTCATTTTCAATTGAAGCAACAACATTCTTAGGAACGGGCAGGCAATCGCAGTAAAGGAACTGCTCGTACCAGTGTTGTTGCTGAGATGACTTCCACTCCTGCTTCAGCTGATTGTAGTCATCTCCAGTCTCAAATTGCTCAGATTCAGTTACACTTGGGCTTGCAATCTTCTTCCGCATCCTCAAGCCCCACAGCTGCTCCTGCTATAGGTACTTCTACCGCTCTTCATGGTAAGTCAGGCCATCCCATTTGGATTCTGGATTCTGGAGCCAACAATCATATGACTGATGAGCCATCTATGTTTACTTCATCAGTAACCTCTGTTGATCAGTCCGTTTGCATTGCTGATGGATCCCCCATTCCCATCCATAGTCAGGGTGATGTGTGCTTATCGTCAGACATCACTCTTCCCCCATCTATTATGTTCTTAATTTTGCCTATAATCTTCTCTCTGTTAGCTGTCTTGCTAAAAATCAGAATTGTGCCGTTGTTTTCTTACCCAATCGTTGCTTCTTTCAGGACCTGACTTCGAAGAAGATTTTTGGCACGGGATATGAGCATGATGGACTCTACTATTTTGGTGATCCGGTTCCTTCCCGAGTGTCTTCATCCAGTCTACAAGTTTCTGTTTTACAACGAACAACTATGTCCAACACCTATGATACCTATGTTTGTATATTATTCCTTCTCCCTCTTGTTTGTTTCTCATTATTGAGGTTAGAGTTTGTTTTTGCGTCTTGTGGTCAATTGACCTAGGATCTCCCTTTCAAATCCGAAATTATAAGTGGGTTTGTGTTGTTTGAGTTTATTTGAAAGTATTACCATAATCAATTTCAAGTTCTGGCTTGTATATTGAAAACTCTCAATTTCTATGAAAATTCTAGTTTCAATTGAAGGTCAAATTTGGTTTTTTTTCCTTAATGGACTCTTATGGTAAGATTGATTTGTGAAATGTGAAATTGGCATTGGGAATAGTATTAAAATGCATTGACACCACATGATTTGCATGGAATATAATTAAGAAACAAGGTTAGGAGATTTATGCCCTATCTTGGAAATGTGTGTTAAATTTGTAAACCATGAAAGGATTACGAGTCTTGCATGAGTTTGGATTTTAGAAATAAAGACAAGCATATGCTTGGAACATTTGGCATTGACACAAGTATGAGCTTGGAACAAATAAGTATCTCCACTACCTTTTGCCATGAAAAGTAAATGAATTGGCTAGGAGATGAATTGAATTAGTACTTGCATTGGCTAGGAAGTATTGTTACTACGATCATCTATGAACTGAAATGGATTTCTTTTCAGGAATGGACGTATGAGGGATTCGTGGGTGGTTCTACCATCCATGCATTACACAATGTGTGTTATTGGGCCCTCCCAATGAGTTGGCGAACATGAGG
This sequence comes from Monotropa hypopitys, assembly GCA_002855965.1. NCBI lineage: Eukaryota > Viridiplantae > Streptophyta > Magnoliopsida > Ericales > Ericaceae > Monotropa > Monotropa hypopitys. The sequence continues at coordinate 13,665 of NMUG010001848.1, read as the reverse complement.
TACTGACAGATAGTGTGTCGACGGGCCACTATGCTGGAAATGACCTAATTGAAGTTCTTTACTCCAAAATATGATAACAATGGAGATATTTAGGGTGAAATCCGGAATGAACTTATGATGGAATTCTTGGATTCATCCATAGTATGAGATAATGGAAATGGAACGGAAAACATGGAATCATTGGAAGATAATGAGTTTGGAAATCAATGTGCATGGTGTATTTTGAAAGAAGAATAAAAAGGAAGGGTTTTGAAAGTAGTGGCCTTAAGAGGTTTTGAAATGGATTAATGGTTTGGAAAGGATCATGGTCATGCATGCAAACCTTTGGTCATGTATCAGTCATTGTATGCTAGACTTTCACATACGAGTCCATGACAATTATATGCATTATAAGATATAAATCTTCTTATTGGGTGTAATGCTCTATATTTTTCAGGTACCGATTCCGTTTTACGAGCGTAGCTTGATTATGAAGCATCTACATCATTATCTTTCATTTTGAAGACTTGAAGCCCCTTTTGGTATTATGTACTAAGCATCTTTTGGAAACTTGTAACACTTACATTTGCTTAAAGGTTTTATTTGGAGATTGTATCCTTTATGCCTTATTCTAAAGTTTATGTGGACTTGCGGCCTTCATTCACCTTGTTGGTTCTATTGATTATCATATGTGGATGCTTTGTCTTGAGCACTGTGAGATTATTCATATGGTTGTAGTTACTTTCTTTATAAAATGTATTTTAAAAAATGGCTTGAAAATCCTGGACGTGACATTAATTATCGGAGAGCCCTCCCTGTTGCAGAGACGGAGGGTCTTCTAACCTTATTTGTGAGTGCAGTACAACGAAGAGTTCAAGAATCAAGTTCTGGATTGACATCATAGTCTTTTATTGGGTAATTCCAGAAAATCCCACACACAATTGGTGTCGTCTGTGGGAAATATTTGATTTCCTTTTTTTCGTAGTTGAAAGATGTCAGGCCGAAATTTGGAAACCCCAATTAAGAAGGGAATTGTCTCAAAGATTGGGGGGAAAGATTTGGCAGTCTCCACTCCTAGTGGCGTGAAGAGACGTGGAAATGCGATTCTTCAAGGGACTAGTTCCCTGTCGAAGAGTCAGAGCATCAGAGAATATTCCAGTTCCGGAGAATACGAGTGATTCCCAGTTAGAGCATGAGGTTTCTTCAGAAATTAGAAGTCGTACTCAATCTCATTCCATGCCAAGAGGGAAGAGGATTTGGTGAGAATATTAGAAGGGCGTGTCCAGATGATAGAAAGATTGGAGAGGGAAATCCAAGAGTTGAGGAGGGTAGATCGAGTAGCAGTGCAAGACCCTGATCAAAAGCAAGAAAGTGGAGCAAGATGGTAGGGGATCTTCCCCAAAGTTCCCAAGAAGGATTCAGAGGAAATAGAAGTCAACACAATCAGGAGGACATGCCTAGAAATCATATCTTAGCCAGGCCAGTTCATCTCGACCAGGTCAGCCACACTCATGACGGTAGCCGCGCGTCCAGCCAGTGGATGGATAGGTCCACCCAATCAGCAAGAGAGAAGAAATCATGAGCAGGAAGTTAGAAATCATGCGCGGGGCTGGCCGGGGAGATGTTCATGGGTAGAGAAATTGCGTTTGCGATGAAAGAGAATATGTGTGAGAGGATGACGATCCTGCACTGGATAATGTGGGTGATGCATAAGAATTCAGGGAGCCTATGCGGGAAAGAAGAGATCGTCATGATGAGAGGCCAGAACCCGGAGAGCATAGAAGGCAGGATAAGGAAGTTCTACGACGGCAATATCCATTGCCTCATAATATGAATGAAATCAGGGATTGGCTCAGCCAACGATTAGGACGTGCAACAACTCAGGAGAGTGCAAGAATGACACTGCGGCAGATGGCGGCAACACCATTATGCAATGAAATTGAGGTATATCCTCTTTCAAGGAATTATGTCCATCCAAAATTCCAGATGTATAATGGGACGACGGATCCCATGGTTCATTTGAAGGCGTATGTGCAAGCAATGATCATGTATGCTGGAGATGAAGATATGTACTGCAAGATGTTTGCTTCCAGTTTGTGGGGACTTGCCCTGAACTGGTATCATACTCTTAGGGGGCCACTGGTGGTGCAGTGGTAAAAGACCCAACCCAATAATAGTAAGGTCTTGGGTTCGAGTCTGATCACAGTCACTTTGTGTATTATTACCGAAGGTTATGCTTGTCCTCGTTATTCCCCTTTCCAGACACTCATTAGTGGGTACCAACTGGGTGTTGATTTGGTATCATACTCTTGCCCCACGCTCAATTATGGACTGGGAAGACCTTGCCGAGCAGTTTGTTGCTCGATTTCTCACTTACCACAAATCCCCAAAGGAGTTCGATTCTATGATGACGTTGGGGAACCAGTCAGATGAATCTATTCGAGATTATGGTGGGCAGTATCTGGGAGTTTACTATGAGATTAAAGATTGCAGCGAGAAGTATGCTGTTGCAACATTCAAACTGGGGCTTTTTGCGTGGGAGAAGCTGCAAGAGTCTCTCACCATGAATCCTATGGAAACAATGAGAGAACTGATGGATCGAGTAGAGAAGTATGCCAAGGTGGAAGGCGAGATTGCTCGGGAGGTAGAAGGATCAGGTCACAAAGGCCATGAGGCAAATACCATCAGGGTTCGAAGTCAGAAGTAGAAAAAAAGTGGAAGCAACCGCCACCTACAAAGGAGGAGGAAAAAGAAGCGGTGTTGTACGCAGCACGGAAGGCTCCATGACCAGGTCCGCAATCCTACAAGTCCTTCCGGACAACCTTTAATGTCCCCATATTCCTAATGTTTTGGCCTATGAAGGATGAGCCATTATGGAAATGGCCAAAAGCAGCAAGGAGGGAACCAGGCAGAGTTGGATGCAACAACTTTTTGTTGTAGTTTTCACAAAGAATTTGGTCATATGACCGAAGATTGCAATACCTACAAGATTTTTTTGAAGATTTGGTTGCTGCAGGGCATCTCAAGCAATACCTTGCAGGGGAAGAAGAAGTCCTCCATGAGGAGCCGCACAGGGAGAACTCACCAGAAGGGGAAAGATTTTTGGCACCAATCGGTACCATTCATGTCATTCATGGAATGGTAAAGCTGATCTCAGAGAATGATGCCCGGGCATAGAGTACGGAAGGACATTCTCATTATGTTTTTCAACTCGGGCAAAAACACGCACAATCAGATAATAAAGAAGCAACGAAGATATTATTTCAGATGAAGATCTTGTTGGGGTGCAACCGTGCAAGTCCCACACAACGATGCATTGATCATCACTTTGGAGATTGCCTGATATGACACAGAGCGGATTCTCGTCAATCAAGGTAGCTCCACAAAAATTTTGTACTTTGATGTCTTCAAGAAGATGAGGTTGACGGAGGCAGCTCTGAAGGAAGCTAGGATCCCTTTGATCGGGTTCAACGCAGAGCCAGTTTGGCATCTTGGATTGGTGGTTTTACGAGTCTGTTACCGGCTTTTCATGTTGGCTTATTTCCGGAACCGAATCAACTTAGTAGAATCTTTGTATAGGATCTTCTTTTGATCTTATTTTAGTTGGTTTGGGGTAGCATAGGTAGATGCTCCTATTTCCAAGCTTCAAAGATTGGTTGTGGCTTTTTTCGGCAACAAATTGGTGCAAACATGTGGTATTGAAGTTCATGGTATGGCCACTTAATCTTTTCGTAACGTTTCTCCTTTATGAGTTAATTCTCATTTCTTTGGTTATTCCATTCTTTTCATGTCTTGTCATATTCTTAGACTTTAGGATCATCTAAACACATGTCTTTTCTTGTTGATCCTTGGTGCATGTGTTTTTGTGTCCATCACAAATCCTTTGTCTAAAAATCTTGTTTTTCATAAAAATCTGCTCTTGCGCAACCGGTTGCGCTTGATTTTCTCGCTACCGGTAGCGCTTGCCTTGATTGCTTTCAGAGCTTGTTTTTTTATCGAGTTACCGCGAGGGTGGTAACCGGTTACGCTCTTGTGCGCAACCGGTAACGCTCTACTGTTACATTCCTGTGTATTCCTTCTCGCAACCGGTTACGCGAAAAATAGGCGCTACCGGTTACGGTTTGTCTGCAGGTTCTTTTTACCGAACCTTGCGCAACCGGTTACGCCACCGAGCGCTACCGGTTACGCTTCCCCGCGCAGTAAAAATTTAAAAACGCTGATTTCGATTTTGCATCTCATTTAAACGTTGGGGGGAGCATGTGGGGGTATTTTTGTCCATGACTTTTGTTCCTAATCACCTCTAATCCTGCCCTAATACTCCTAAGTATATATACTTCCTTTTAATCTCATTCTAATGATGATTGATACAAGAACTTGAACCCTAAAAAGGCTCTTTAGACAGATTTGTGTGACTACTCCCTTTGATCAAGAACTTCATTGATTGGTTTGATCTTTTCTCTCATTCTCTCTTGTTTATCTCTCTCAATCTCTTCTTGTTGGTTCCTTGAGATTATCTATACACATAGATTCTCATACAAGAAGTCTTTGGTTGGGTATTTGTCTTTCATTCAAGTTTTGATCTAGGGTTCTAGATTTTACTTGTTTGCAAGAGTTATATTGTTGGGTTTTTCTCTTCATACATCATAGAATTAATTGTGAATCATCATTAATTGAGTCATTGTTCTTGTTAGATTCCTAGAAAAATCTAGGGTTTGTAGGTGTTTGGTGATTCTAGGGTATTCACTCAAAGCCTTGTGCCTTGTCCCTTAATCATACTCATATTGAGTTTTGTCACTTAAAAAAAATCAAATCAATCTCTTGTAGGATTTGTTTTGCATTAAAATTGCTTGATCCTATTTCATTGAGATTGTAGCTTTTGGAAGTTGTGGAGAATTTCTTCTCCTTAGGTATACTTACCTTATTTCCAACAAAATTCGTGTGTGGTGATTTTCACTAGAACAATTCCCTAGAATTTGTTCCTTGAAAAAAATTGCTTTGAATCATCCTTTCTTATACATTGGAGTTTGGCACTTTTCATAGTGTTTGTTTTCACTCCATTGTTGTTCAATCCTCTAGACTTTGTGTCTAGTATTCCTTTGCAAGTCACATCACTTGTTTGTTTCTAGCACGCACGTGCTTTGTGTTGTTGGTTGTCTTGTCTACAATTGGCCGAAGCACTTCGGAGCCGATCGAGAGCCGGAGATCAGTCGAGGACTGTGGATCAGCTGGAGGATAGTAGAAGGGGCTCTGGGAGCTTTGGATAGGAGCTAGGCGGGCTTGAGAAGTTCGGTAACTTTGTATCCAAAACCTTTACTATTTCTAGTGAAACCGTAGACTAGGACAGTGGTTTTTCTATATAGGGATCGATTGATGCCTATATAGTTTTCCACTATATCTCGTTGTGTTGTGCCACTGACTGACTCTTTCCCTTTCTCTTACACTTGCACCTGTGTTTGTGGAGCACTTAGAATTTGCACCTGTGATTGTTTTGTAATCTTTTATTTCACAATCGCTTCCGTCTTGCAAATAAACAAACAGTCATTAAAATAATTGTGTAAAGATAAAAGTATCATTTAAATTTTGTCATGCATTAAAAGTAGGAATTCATAAGTTTTTAAATTGGTCAACCTATTCACCCCCCCTCTAGGTTGTGACCTTGTGTGCATATCGCACATTTCACAGTCCATGTTGGACGGGTAACCCTCAACATTGAGTTTTCGGTCGTTGATGTACCATCTGCGTACAAGGCGATTGTTGGACGAACATGTATGCACAAAATGGAGGTCATCCCGTCTACTTATCATCAAATGCTTAAATTCCCAGGTCGTAAGGGAATTGAGTGTGAAAGGGGGAATCGGATGGCAGTCAAGAGTTATTTTGTGACATTCTTGAAGACAAAACAACGAGATGAACAAGTCAAGTACATTGAAGTGTCAGATCAACCAATCTTGGAGGATGACAGAGTAAATCCAGAAGCCAGAGTGGTGGAGAAGCTGAAGAAGAATACAGCACACCAACAGATGAGGAACATTATTTTCTGATTGGAGAAGAGTTGCCTAAGCAGGATGGAAAGGATTTGGTCCAAGTATTAATGAATCATATACATGTTTTTGCTTGAACTCCACAGGAAATGCCAGACATGGGCCCAGTTGTCATATGTCATCGCTTGAATGTCAACCCAAATCACAAGTCGATCCTGTAGAAGAGGATGAGATCGACAGTGCAACACAAAGAGGCGGTGATTGAGGAAGTAAACGAGCTATTGGAAGCGAGGGCAATACAGGAGGTGTATTACCTCAACTAACTTGCTAATACGGTGGTGGTAAAGAAGAAGAATGACACGTGGATGGTCTGTGTAGATTTTACTGATCTGAACAAGGCCTGTCCAAAGGACAGTTTTTCTTTTCCAAACATATCTCAGCGGGTAGATGCAACAATATGATTCAAGAGGATGAGCTTTCTTGATACATACAAAGGATATCATCAAATAGCTATGTTCGAACCAGATCAAGAGAACTCTTTTATCACTCGCAGAGGTTTTTTCTATTACAAGGTCGTGCCATTCGGATTGAGGAATGCTGGAGCAACTTATCAGAGGCTGACAACTATAATGTTCAAGGAGATGATTGACAAGAACCTAGAAGTCTATATTGATAATATGTTGATCAAATCCAATGAACCAGAGTCCCACTTGGCAGATTTGCACCAAGCATTTCATGTACTTAGAAATTTCATATTAAAGTTAAATGCTTTTAAATATGCCTTTGGTGTCAGTTCGGGGAAATTTCTTGGGCATTTGGTGAACAGAAGAGGAGTTGAAGCCAATCCAGATTAGATTGTTGCTTTGTATAATCTCCAAAGACCGAGAATGACTAAAGAGGTGCAAAAGTTCACAGGGATGGTTGTTGCTCTCCACAGATTCATCAGGAGATCATCAGTCAGATGCAAATCATTTTTTCAGTTATTAAAGAAGCAAGCAACATACAACTGGACAGAGGAGTGTGAGAAGGCATTTCAGGAACTGAAGAAGTATTTGGCCAGTCCTTCTTTGATTGTGACTCCGGAACCTGTAGACATACTCAAAGTTTACCTTGCAGTATATGAGCATACAGTCAGTGCAATGTTAATCAAGAAGGAAGATGTCGAACATAAAGTTGTTTACTATGTCATCAAAACCCTCATTGACGCAGAGACAAGGTACTTGCTATTAGAAAAATTGTTTTTGGCATTAGTAGTCGCATTAAGGAAGTTGAAACATTATTTTCTGGCTCACGTGATTGAGGTTCCAACCACTTATCCCTTAAAAACTGTATTGAGAAAGACATATTTTTCGTGAGGGGTGGCAGCTTGGTCTGTTGAGCTCAGAGAATTTGATATCCGATTCATCCCGCGTACCACTATCAAGGGTCAAGTTTTAGCCGACATTGTAGCAGAGTTCACTCCCTGCAGTCATCTTGGCCAACATCTAGAGCATGAACAGATTAATCTATCCCCAACAATTCCAACACCAGTCCAGGAAGATCAAACAAGCTCATCCCAACAAATTCCCAAGCAAGCAGAAAAAGACACTACCCAACAGTGAAAGTTTTTTGTGGATGGATCTGTTTGCAACAAAGGATCTGGAGTAAGAGTGGTCCTATTTTCAACAGATGGTTTGGCATCAGAATAGTCAATCCATATGGCTTTTAATGCCTCAAATAATATAGCGGAATATGAAGCTCTCCTTGCAACAATTACCAGTGCTCGGCAGTACGGAGTTGATAATTTACTTATCCATTGCGACAACCAATTTGTGGTAAATCAGCTATCAGGAAAGTATGCCACTCGAGATGACCGAATGGATTCTTACACTGAGAAAGTAAAAGAAGTTTTAGGTCATTTTGAGAAAATAAAAATTATGCAGATCGCATCAAAGCAGAACCATGTAGATGCCCTAGCATGCCTTGCATCATCAGTGCCCATGGAACTTCGATGCACAATATTGAAACCCTTCTCAAGCCCAACATATGAGTTGAACCTCCAATGGAGACTCTGGATCTTTATCTTGGGACCAGTTGGATGGACCTCATCATTGCTTTCATCAAGCATGAAACTTTGCCGGAGAACAACAAGGAAGCCCACAAGCTGCGACTCAAAGCCACTAGATTCTGGTTGTCCCCAAGCCAGAAGTTGTACCGAAAGCCCTTCACAAGACCTTATCTTATGTGTGTGCATCATAGTTTGGTCCAGAAGTTCCTTTATGAGATTCATGAAGGAGTATGCGGCAACCAACCGCTAACTGTCACATAGGGAAATCTCTTGAGAGATACGTGTTCCTGTAAGTCACGGAATGTTTAGGGATCACCGACGGGTGAAGCTCTAGGAAACAAGTCCTTGGCCAAAGGGGGAGATGCGAGTTTCAAGTCTCGGAATATTGGATGGAAACACCGATGGGCGGGTTCCAGGAATAAAGCTTAACACTAGGTGGCGGACCGGGAATAGACTTATGATGAGATTCTCGAGTTCACCCATGTTTGTTCGACTACGATGCAATCCGAGAATGGACTTGTGATGGGATTCTCGGGATTCATCCATTTGTGTAAATATTGGAAAAAACGTGGAACGAAATAGAAACAAAAGAAAAAGGCATGATTTGGAATGAAATGAAAATAAAGGTTTTGAAATGAAGTCCGTAATCTCATTATGATACCTTGGTAGAAGGCTATTCGAATGGCAGGTATCCATGTATTCAAACCCGGCCTGCTACCTAAGTATGTATCAGAATTTCGTGTGATCAACCCCATTTGCCTAGGTATTGAGTCATAACGGAATTTGGAAAGAAAGTTAATGCATTCAATGGGGCAAACCAATCATGTAATTAAGGACAGAGGTGTATCCACGAGGGTCATAGAGACATGGGTATCATGCCTAATCTAGATTGTATTCACGGGTGGTGAAATCATGTTTTTAAGTTGATTATGTATTCCAGGATCAGCGTATTTTGGGTGGAGTTGTATTCCTCAGAGTCATAGAGGCTAGGTCCTTGGTCTAGCCCATCATGTAACGACCCACTCCCACCCTGCACAATATTATCCGCTTTGGCTGCCAAGTCCCAATGGACTTCCTAGGGGTTCACCCATCCTTGGACTAATCCAGGACGAGCACGGTTAACTGGGATGTTCCAATGGGCTTTGACGCCCGCACGGCTTTAAAAGGCCTTGTACAAGGTAGGTTCATAATCTATTATTTATAGTACACACAACTTACATCCACCAAGCGATGTGGGACTTTGTCTACTAACCCGGATATCCCCTCTGGGACTCCAGTTGACACCTTAGACTGGGATGTCACAATCTCCCCCACTTGGACCACACGTCCTCGTGTGGGGTCAAGATTCTCCTCTGGTCTCACATTTCCGGTTGGTGCAGGCTCTGATACCAAATGTAACGACCCGCTCCCACCCTGCACAATATTGTCCGCTTTGGCCGCCAAGTCCCAATGGACTTCCCAGGGGGTCATCCATACTTGGACTAATCCAGGACGAACACGCTTAACTGGGATGTTCCAATGGGTTTTGACGCCCGCACGGCTTTAAAAGGCCTTGTGCAAGATAGGTTCATGATCTATTATTTATTGTACACACAACTTACATCCACCAAGCGATGTGGGACTTTGTCTACTACCCCGGATCTCCTCTCCGGGACTCCAGTTGACACCTTAGACTGGGGTGTCACACATCATGTATTTGGAGGTGTTGTAATCATATTAGCGAGTGCATTGTGGAGTCCACATTCGACATACATTGGGAGATGTGTTCTCCAATGTGGGTTGGTCATGTGTTTCATGTTTGGCATATTGTGAAGGGTTTGTATTTATATCATGAGTTGATACTTGTGACTTGTATTTGAGATGTTTTGAGGCTGCGTATTCATATCATGAGACGTATGACTATTTCATGTATTCGTGGCACGTTATGCATGTAGACCACCTTAGCACACACCCACTACATGCATACATGGTAGTGGATAGGGATTTCTCACTAAGCACATTGATCGCTCAGACCCCCTTTCCCCTAGTGATTGTGTTGCATAATTGGCTGTGATGCACTAGCTGGAGTTTGGAGCAGCCGTAGATGAGATTCATTCATGTATTTCGTATTTTGTATTTTCAGAGGTTTCAGCTGTATGTTGAAGTCATATTGGAAAGAAAAATTTTATTGTATTCCAGAAATTTTTATTGGAGTAGTTGTACCTTCATTGGCATCATGATATTCCTTTCATTAGAGATTGGTTGTATGGTATGATAGTCATAGTGGATCATGTCCTTGAATTGGTGAGTATTTCCATATTGGCAAAAAAATTGTTTGAAAATTCGGGGCGTGACAACTTGGTATCAGAGCATGGATCTAAGAACCGTGGGGAGACACTTAATCTCAATGGGTTCTGCACTTGTATTGCATTAGTGTATGGAGTTTTGGTTGGATGCATGTCGTGCACTATATTGCAGCATGACATTGTAATCTGGAAGCATGGTGCATATTTGAGCCTTATCCCTCGATATCTAGATTCTCCATGTTATTGGAGTTTGGTCCATTTCTTGTGCTGAGATCATTTGGCTCAGGAGTTGGCGGCGATCATTGCAGAGGCCAACTGCGAGGCGGGTGCTCCTAGAGGTGGATCTTTGGTTCTGTGATAGTGTAAGGTATTCGTTTCTTTCCCCTTCGCTTGAGGATGTAAGTCCATTGCAGCCTTGTTGTTGGCCATTAATTATCAAAGAAAGTTGGTAGAAATCTTGTTGATGAGTTTCGGTCATGTTTGTTATTGTGATTTTGGTTATCCACCACTAGGGGCGTTTGAATCCCTTTTCCATCCTATAGTACGATCTTGATGTTGTTGCCGAGAACCTATTGTACACTTATGTCTAGAGTATGAATGGTTGTTGATATCCTTTGATGTGGTCGGGTTGTACCTAGTTGGTTGTGGTCCTAGGTTGCCTTCATGTTGTCGTTTGATTGTTTGCCTTGGCTCAAAGTAAGATTGAACTTCTAGTGCACAAATTCCTTGCTGGGTGCCTTCCCCTGTGATAGTTTTGAGTGGGTCGACCATTAGGAGTGTAGTGTATTTGGGTTCATGTATTGGAGTTGATATGGACAACGGGGTTTAAGTCCATCTCTAAAATTGAAGGCCATATGGAGATATGGCATCGAGTGAGAGTAAGGATGGTAATTGTATGCTCGGGCCTTGTGTTGTCAAGCGAGGGATTTTGAGTGTATGCCCCATAATATATACTTGAGGGATATTATTGGGTTCAAAGGCTTGAGTGAGTTGTTATTAAGGCAAGTGGTTAAGTTATTATGATCATTGGATGTGTTATTGCGATTGTATTGATCATTGAGTGGAATCGGAGAGTCTCATATATTTAGCCAACCTGTGTTGATTCTTTCTAAGCCATGATTCAATGTATGGATCAATCATATTGTGCCACCAGTTATCCTATCCATGGGTAACCTTGGTCATGAGAAGCGATTTGTCGCGTTTGATGCGTAATATGTCTACTCCTCTATGCTATCCATTGTTGAGTTGAATATTTGAAGACCAAAGCTTGTATCCTATGTCATCGATTGTTTATCTCACTTGTGTTGATGGTCATCGAGAGGAATTGTCTTTTATTGGTTCCCAAATGAACCTATGGAGACCCCTTGTTGTTCCTTGTTTGTATGACTCGTGATGACAGGAGTATGTTTTCTTCGATGGTTGACCTTTTCTCCTCATCCCTTTTCTTATCCTCTAACTAGCATATAATGTGGATTCTATATTCGGCATCATTTGGAGAGGTTCATTGTATTGAGAAAGAATTCCGAAATCGTATTTGCTATAAGAGCCATAGTCTTGGAGATCCATTGTGATGTTCCTTCTTGATTGATTTGATTCACTTTGAGACTTGATTTTATTGTATCCCGTTTGGTTGTATTATGAGACTTGGTGACTATCTGTGACTCTTGTTGGGATGATGACTTTAGACTTGTGATGATTCCTTGGAAGAACTTGTATTCTATTGTTGTTGATTGTCTTTTGATACTAGGTCATTTGCCTTGTATGATGTATCCATTGTCCTTACAAAAGTTCTTTGTAACATAAGGGTTTTGGATTTGTATTCTTTATGAGAGCTATTGTAGCAGTTGCATTGATATTAAGTTCTTAACCGTTGAATCGTTAGTAGATGAAGAGGTTCGTTGTATTTGGATTGATCGTGGAAAGTTGGATGCGGATACATGATGATGTATAGATTTGGCATGAGTTTGGTGTTTCGCCCATGTTGATTCGGGCTTGACATGCATGCATTTTTCTGTGTATGACTATGTTCTTTGACCTTGTGGTATATGATTGACATGATGGGATTGATTTGAGAATAGAGACTGACTATTGCATCTCAAAACAAACCTCCAAGGTCATTCGGTTACCTCACTAGGGTGTTTGTGTGGTGTTTTGTGTTGGTGTATATTGTGGTGCATACATATGCATTGAGTTATGAGTGCATGTAAGTGCACGAGTTATTGGCATATCGGTGTATCCGTATCATGTCCGTGTATTCCATACTCTATCGGGCTATCATTATCGACATATCGGTGTGTCCGTGCCTTGTCTACAAGTCTACGTGGTCCTGCGCGTCATCGGTGTTTCGGCATATCCTCGGTGTGTCGGCGTATCCGTCGTGTATCGGAAAGTGTTCGTTGGTTGCCGAGGTTTGATTTTGGGAGATTGAGGCAAGATTGTTCAGGTTACAGAGTATCCGCTCGGGTGTCATGATTATCATCATTTTTGTGAGTTTTGGAGGTTCTCTGTCTTGTTGAGCATTTCACCAAGATCGTAGCAGAAGCATGGTTATTCCGGAGGCCATGGGGTGTTTGTTGGAACACGAAGTTGTATTGTTTCGCCATTTGTATTTCTAGACTTATCGAATTTCGAGGACAAAATTTCTTTAAGGAGTATGAGATGTAGCACCCTAGATTTTTGAACAATTTTCAAAGGATTTTTATGAAGCTCGTGTGATCCCGGGGTAATGAAAATAAAGTATTTTATGTTAATGGCCTTCGTGCATAAAAAATGTTTTATAAATAATAAAAATAAATAAATTCCTTAAAAATGGATTTTAATTGAAAAATATCAAGATCGGTCTTTATTCGATAATAGTTTAGCGGTTTGGAGTGGTGAGAGTCCCTGATATAAAGTTGGTACGATAAGGAGCAATTCTGGCAATATATTGATTGCATTATGGGCCCATTTTGACCTAGAAATGTTTTAAAAATAGAATTGCTTTCTTCTTGAATGTTGTAGAGAATTGAATTATAAAAATAAAGCAATTTGAATCAACTCAATCGGAATTCGGACAAAGAAGTCATGTTCGAAATACTCGCATATGGTTTGTCTTGAGAAGCTGCGACCCCAGTTATCGATAACAGAGGGTTTAGTCATGGTGATGGTTATCGGTAACAGAGGTTACCCGAAGAAATAAAAACTTGGGTTATCGATAACAAGGTTTGACCCTAGTTATCGGTAACTGGGTGTTCTTGAGAGGTCCAAAGACTTGGGTTACCGATAATCGGGCATGCACTAGTTGTCGGTAACCAGTCCTGCAAGAATTTTGAATCCCAATTCTATCTCTCTCTCTCTCCTCCACTCTCAACCCCCTCTTTCTCCCTAGATCTTG
>NMUG010001847.1:0-16989 GCA_002855965.1 Monotropa hypopitys | reverse complement strand
GAACTCCTTTCGTTACACCTCAGGTTCTTGGGGTTCTAATCCCAAGAGGTCGAGGTTTCCGGTTTTGAGATGGTTCTAATAACAAGATTAATAAAGTAATCTAGTGATATTATTTTGAATTAAAAGTTTGAATCAAGTGAAATAAAAAATCGCAGCCACAAATATAAAAGAGAGAGAGAGAGAGATACACACAAGATATATAGTGGTTCAATAGGGGCGTGTCTCTCCCCTACCTACGTCCACTCTATCACCAATTAGTGATAGTTCCACTATTCGTTAGGCTTGTCAAAACGTGTGACTACCTTAGCGGTTACAAGCTTTTGAGAACCTTCAAGGGTGGTCTCCAACCGTTACAATCGCTTTGAGACCCCTAAGAACAAGGTGGTCTCCAACCTAACCCAAGGTATGAACCTTGTATCAATGGAAAAGTAGAAAAGGATAATCTTGTAGGAGTAAGACAACACCTCCTTTACAAGATAAGATTATCCCTTAAAGAGAGAGATGAAAATTAAAGAACAATACAAGAGTCTCTCTCTAAGATATAAACCAAAACTCTACTGTAATTCTACTGAAAATTCAGAGCTATAGACTTATAGAGCTTGGAGAGAAAGAAGCTTGAGAATTTGAAAGTTGAAGGAGAGTTGTAAACTTTCTTCTTAATTCTTCAATCTTCTTATATAGACTTCTTTGGAATATGTACGTTGGATTGAAGTCTGGACCAGCACAATACGTATATTCTGGAATGGTCTTGAAGCTTGACAAAATTGAGATTTAAAATTTGAACTCAGACCGGAATTCTGGCCAGAACTCCGCACGGAATTCCGCTTCCAACTCCGGTTCTAAATTTAAATTTGATGCTCCCTTTTGTACATGCCTTTGATACCTCACCTTTAAGACTAAAAGAGGCTAGCACACCTTTTGTTCATCATTTACACCCATCACATTAAAACCCATTTCTATTCCTCTTAGCCAACACTCTTCTTCGCTATACACCACTGACCATCCAAACTCAATAGAATTTAACTTTCTAAAATGCTCTATTAATCACATACATGCTACTCCTGCTGCATCCTGAGATGCCTGCCACTGGGAAAAAGTATCCCGATTCTCAGCAACTGGAGACATGGCAGCCATAACTCTACCTATATCACCCTCTTCTGGTGGATTTCCCAGAACCTATGGTTCGTTAACTTCTCCAATGCCCGGTCCACTGGATGCAACATCCTTTAGAGGATTCATAATTCAATCTTGTTTAAAAAAAAAACAAGATATAACTTCCTAAAGAACAATTATTAGAGCTGTTAGTGACGACCAAGAAACTATTTATTGACTCACTAAACACCTTATGGTTCACCACTAAGTCATCCTCTAAACACAACACATCAAAGAAAATCATGTATATCCAATTAAACTCCCAATACTTCTAACTAGAAGAAATTGTGATCAAACATTCTTCAATTAAACTCCCAAAACCATTCAGTGGAGTAAAAACAAGAATGAAATTTTTTGTGTAACTCCTAATTACTCATCTCCCATTAAAAAATTTTATCCCATACAATCCTCACCATCTTATAAACCTGTATACCCCAAAATCTATTCAATACACTTCTTTCCACCATAATTGAGTTACACTATACTCGTAATTATTCCAAACATACAACTCTACCACATTTATGATCCACCCTCACGTGTTAGTATCGATAAAAATTCCCAAATCTTATTTTTAACATGCAAAGATAATTGTTGATACCCCATTTTGACCCACTGCCCGAAGTCAGTCATGTCAAAATCAGAATTGATCAAGTCGACCTCAGAACCAGCAAAATCGGACTCAGAACAGATCAAAATGCATTTCCGAAATGTCCGAACCTTCTCACAAGCAGCACCGGCAGTAGGCAGAAGTGATTTATCAATAAACAAACGTCAGTAAAATGACGAAGAACATTTACCCAGAGTCAGATTTTCAAGACGATGTGTGGTTCGTGACAAACAGTAAACGGACACCGAGGAAGCCAATACACAGGATACATTTCACGACAGAATCAACATGAACTTGCACAAATGTCCGAAATTCAGTATCTCAATGGAAATCTGTCAGTAAATTCATTGCTGAGAAGTCTACATAATCACCAACGCCATTGGGTGAACATACGGGATTTAACTGGAGCCGAATGCTATTTCGTTCAAAGTACCATGGAACGACGAGTCGTCATTGGAAATCTGCAAACCAATTTTTTATAGAGTCTCGACGAAAAGACAGAGATTTACTATGGGTCAGTTTAGGCGAATTATCTCATGATAGTGAAACGAGCGCAAACCGCAAGATCTTGTTTAAAGCAAACGGGCCGGGAAACAAGCAGTACCGGAAATGTCATCCGATTTCAGCGACAAAATTTTTAAAATTCATGATTCAAGCCAATAAAAATTGTGGCGACATCAGTTTTCTCAGCAACGGGGCCCATGACGCTACAGAGCAGGCAGCTTGGAGAGTTCCGGTGCAGAGCAGTTCAATATATACATTTTTGGAAATTAAAGGAAATTCTAAAAGAAAATCCTCCTTAAAATAGGGAAAGGATGTGTAGAACCCGAAATAGGCCATGCAAATCCAGCCAAGAGTGGATCAAACCACCCCAGCTCCCAGCCAAAGGAGCTGGTTCAAAAGTGACGTCACTGTCGCACCTATAAGTGCGATAGTTCCCTATATAAAGATGGCCTCCCTTGGCCATTGAGGAGAGACCCAGAAGTGCCAAAACCCTGTCCCAACACTCTCTCAACATTCTATTCCGAACAGAATACCCTTTTCATTTCCAAAAATGATCCTACCTAGCCTAAATCATTCCCAAGCATTCCTAAAATCATCCTAGCCATTTGTATCCACCCAAAAACTCTCCAAATCAGTCTTTACATACAAGTTGCAGCAACCAAAAATCCAAATCATCAAAACCCAAACCCAAATCTCAAACAAAACCCTTTCCGATAAACCGAAAAACCCTAAAGACCAGCCGAACCTATGCCGAAATTCCGCCAACCATCCATGTCTTATTTAAGCATTGTATTTTGAATCATTGTACAGAAGTCTATACTTTATTTTAGGAAAGTCTCGGTTACTGCTTCGGGGTTATAGTCTCATTATAGTTGGGGCGGCGCTCGAATACTATACGTTATTATAACCGTACGAATCGAAATCGGAGAACTTATCCTCCACCAATTATAATTCCACCAAGGTATACAAATACACTTTTTCTTCTCTTGATCGTAGCAATGAAACTTCTGTTTATATTTTGAATTGGCATAGGAAATGAATCATCGGTTCTATCAATGATTCACTTTCCGCCACCCTAAAAGATCGATTCTAGGAAATTCATTTTACATTCGTATTATGATTGACCATGAATAAAGTGGTTACTTAATCGAATCTATGGATCTTCAAGAATCAATCTTGATATTTATATATTAAAGAATCGATCTTCTAACTTTCAAGTGGAGATACATCAGACCTGAGTTGGTTACATACCAACCGACTGTACAAGTCACACGTTGATACCATAAAAGTTGATTCTACAATATATCAATGTTTACTCTTTTTAACCTTTGAAAGAATTGATCTTCTAAATTTCAAGTGGAGATACATCGGACCTGAGTTGGTTATATACCAACCGGCTGTATAAATCTCACGTTGATGCCTTAAAGATCATTTCTTCATTATGTCAATACTTATAAAATTATTTATCTTTTGAAGAATTGGTTATTCAATTTCAAGTGGAGATACATCAGACCTGAGTTGACTACATGCCGACCGGCTGTACAAGTCACACGTTGATACCTTACCGACCAATTCTTCATCATATTGATATTTACAAACTCATTCGAATGATTACTTGGCTAATGTATGGATGCGACCGACAAGCCGACTAATCATTGTTTGAATTTATAAAAATCGATCCATCAAATCTCGGTCTTTTCGGTATACTATTATACATAACATCATTCCGTTCGGCCATGCTAACACGATGCATATATATAATGTCACGCCCCGGACTTTCAAACCATTTTTTTTAAATACAGTTTAAATAATGAACAGGGGATACAACTACTTGCTATTCATCTACAGTCAGTTGAGTTTCTCATTACATTACAGTACAGTACAAAGTAGAGGTACAACAAGTAGAGAGGAAGAGAAGTACAAGAGCAAGCCTACTACAACTGCTACTATAAACAGAAAGAGCCACAAGTACATAGTAAAGATACTACGACAGAAAGTGTTGAAACTAAAGTACAACACAAAGAAAGTACAACTGAACTACTCTGTATAAGAAGAACAACTGAAACTGAAATACTGTATCTACACTACCCTGTCCAAGAAGCCACTGCAACTGAGGTGGCCGAGTCCAAGAAAATCCAGCAGCTGACTCCAACTGTAAGCCCGTCTAGTCCTGCAACACAGACTAGAAAAAGGAAAAGAAAGAGGGTCTGAGCAAACAACAGCTCAGTGAGAAAACCCCTAACTACTACCAAGCATGCACATGCGGTGCATGCCTACGTGTCTAGAAACAGGTACGAGAACAGTAAAGAAACTAAAGTTCACGTAGTGTAAACCTAACTCAAGGTAACCATGACATAAGCGTATTGCCAACAAAGTGTGTCTAACCCAAAATCGTAACCTCAAGTGAGTACACAGGGTATGACATCCCAAGTCCAACCGAAGTAACATCTAATCTCAACTCCACCAACCTTACTACTAAAGTACCATAACTCATAAGAACATATCAATCCCCGTATCATTGTTACAAATATTATCCTGGGAGTCCCTAGTCAAGTCCACTCCCATATTATCGTCACAAAATTTACTATACCGAGAATCCCTACAATCAAGTCCATTCCCACATAGAAACTAGCCAATATTATCGTTGGCAATCAATCGCATTTTTGAGTTCATTCATTTGTATTACATCTCCTAGCAACCGCTAGTAATCCCACAAGTGAGTTGTCGTTCCAATTCGATTAAACGATTTGTAAGTGATAGATTCAAGATTTGGTGCAAGTAGCCCTCGTGGGACACATCCTCATATTTGATGTCCATTTATCACATTGAACCACTTACGTAAATTTCTTCAATGACTAACTCCACCTTGGTAAATCCAAGGGAGACAACCAAGTCCAACAATATCGTATGTTGTACACGCACCCAAGATGTCCAACTTTATTACCACATTTATCGAGGGCATTTTACTGACTCTTTGGTGTTCATCTATATCTCAAGGACTTTACGATAATTGCGCGGACTCAACGCAACCTACAATGTAACCAAACGAGTCCTATAATGGTCCAACGGTGTCAACTCTTCCAAAACACGACCCAAAACTGATGGGGGCAATTTATCGAATATTTGTGTGCTTAAACCTCTAACGACATCAAATCAAACAACTAGCGGGCCCAAGATCACCGCTTAATTCCAACACAATATCCAACAACTAGCGGGCCCAAGATCACCGCTTAATTCCAACACAACACAGAAATCCTACGTACACACACACATACTTAATAGGAGTTAGAGATTTTACCCACCGGAAAACCGTCGTCGCAGCCAACATAGCAGCACGGTCAAACATTCATCGTCGCAGTCGACCTTGCACGTACAACTACGTACATCTAAATACACGCTCGCAAATATACAGAAGCTCGCACACATAAACCAAAAGCATTGTGTATACCTCATGGGGTCAATTCGAGAGTCATCGATGCGAACCATCAACAATTGCCTGAATCTGTTGTCACCATTACACCATCTGAGTCGCTGTTTGCATAGCTCGCTGATGCACGCCGCTACTGTACCGCCACGCGCAGGCACATCGCAGTCGTGTGAAACCAAATGCATCGTCCGTCATCCTCCACGCTTCCGCTGCGCACTCACACAGCCAAGAACCCGCCGGAAAACACCCAACTTCGCTGCGCCATCGTTGCGCCACTAGTCGCGCCAGCCCGCACCACTGCGATGTGCGCCACCCCCGCTCTCCCTCTCCCTCTGCATTGAACCGCTGTGCTGCACTCCTCCCATCGCCACCACTGAGCCGCCACCCCTCCATCTCTTCTCGCCCCCGCGCAGTCCCGCCGTGCCACCTATGCCGCGCCAGCGCTGCCCTCCTGCGCCGCCTACCTTCATCCTCCCGCTACCGCGCACGCCACCCACCATGACCGCCACTGCAACCTTCTCCTTCTCTTCTTTTCTCGCTCTCACTCGCGTCCATGGAGGGGGTTTCCGGGGAGGGGGTTTTACGGGGCTGTTACAGGGGAATCGGAAAGAGACGGGGGAAGGGTAGCTGCTTAGGATTTTAGGAAAAAGGGGGAAACGGGATGGGTAGGGTTAGGAATAGGATATACATATTTTTTGATTTTGTTATATAATCTATTATTAATTATTAACAATAATAATACTACTCTTATTATTATTAAACCACAAAAAAAGGATTGGTTTAGGTTCCTTTTTTTACATCAACAAATTTAATTTAATGGGACGCGGAAAATCGGGTCGTTACATCTCATACCCCTTAAAGAAATTTCGTTCTCGAAATTGAGTAAAAGAAATGGGATGAGAACCAAACCATCCATCCAACGAAACAAGGAAACCTCAATAGTCAACGGGTGAACCGGACCCCACACTCATCGTCATAACGATCGTCTTAAGGATAAAACTTTGCAGGATGCGATAATAAGGTTCAAATAGGATGTTGGATTCGATACGGTTGCTCGGTATATAACGGACGCACGTCTTCATAAAGGCACGACCTTGAATTGACATTCCACGGTTTATTTGCAATAGTAACAACGCAAGACAATACTTCCCGATCCACGGACTCACAAACCTGCCACTGTACCAGAGAGTACTCCCGAATATGATACGGATACATCGACGCAAATCAATTCCACAAAACCAAAAAAGGGATGGAGGATTCTACGAGAAAAAACCTCCTCGAGAGCAATGAATTCATAATCTTCCTGTTAAGAATTCTCAAGTCGTTGTCCTCAAAAAAAATTACTAATCACACCACCATTCGCCGATACGCGAAGGATACGCTAGAGACATGCCAAGGACACGCCGAGGACATGCGGATACGCCAAGGGTACACCAAGGATACGCTGACACGGCGATACGCCGATAAAACCGTTTGCACGAATGCCTGTCACATTTTAACTAGCGAGGATACGTCATCGCACCAACACCCACGAATCAACAAAATAAAATAAATGCACGCATGAATTTACTCCAAACTCTTGAGCCAAAGAACACACTACACCAAGCACACACATCCTAGTGTGGTAACCGTATGACCTTGGTGATTTGCTTTGAGATGTCCCGGCCGGTAGCTATTCTCAAACCAATTCACCACGTTAAACGTGTATCACATAACCAAAAAAAATACTCACGCACCCACACACGCCAAAATGTGCAAGTGTCAAGCCCAAACAACATGGCATGATACTAAACTCACACCAAGTCTAGACCACAATATGCATTCGCACCCAACTTTCCCCACAATCAATCGAACACGCATTTCTTTGTTCCACGAACTTCTCTTCAATGATCAAGTAACGTCCAACGCACGAACGTAACGAATGAGAACGGGAATCTCTTATTCAACTAAAATTTTCGCAGCTGTGATGGAAACACTCGCATTCCGATCAAGGATACAACGCCGAAGAGTGACAATCACACGAACGCATTGTCCTTTGGACAAGAATGAAATATGGTCACGCGAAGCATAACGAACACAAACAGTCGTTTCTAATCCCTCTAAAGTCTCGCAACCAAAATTTAGGACTACCAACATTCGAGCCAAAGATGCAACATCGGTAGAAAGACGAACACGAGAACACCACATCTTTTGAACATGGGAAAGTTCTACCGAAATCAGGAGTGAAACAAGGTCGACAAACGTCACCCGACTAGAAATCTGGAATAATACAACACACTACATGGGTGATTCACAATTTGAGATGTAATTCAAACAGGATAACACAAGGAATGTGAAAAATCACACCACATGTATCAAACAAGACACGAGTCAAGGAAACGTCACCCAAGAATCAACAATTCTTACAATATACCTGGAACGGAGTACAGTTCAAATGATTGTGATCAAGGAGTTACCAAGCTCCGCAACGAGTCGTCAACAAGGTACGACAAAACACCAGATACCAAATGAATTCTGATTTGATACCAAAGATCGCCAATAGAAGAAACAACAATACATGGCTCACGGCCAATCGAACACGAAGCTTCCCAAATTTCCAAGACCTACTAACTCATAGTCTACCAAACACGCAAAGGGAAATCACATAATAAATGAGGTGACCGATGAAAGAGTCACAGTGGAACGACAACTCCAAGTCGAGTCGAAGGATGAACAACACTAGTGATCAATGCCAAAGAATGTCGACCAAGGGGGTTTACAAGGACCACCACCGAGAGGCACCAAGATAGAGAAAGCCACGGGCCACACAAAAGAATAAAAGGGACAACTCCCGATAAGATGCGGACACCGGAGTCACTGCCTGAGTCGCAAGAAATGAATAAGGCCCGACAAACACACATGAGTTTTCACACAAGTGTTGTCATCATCGAGATTCGAGACAGAATAAATGCGCCAAATGTCACCAAACATGTGAGGCCCCGACCCGAATAAATAGTTTAAATTAGTTTATTTTATTTATTTAATATTATTTAAGGCTAAATAGAAATAAGGGTTCAGTCTTATATAAATATATAAGGTTTGAAAAAGGCTAGGAGCCCAAGAATATGAAAAAGAAGAGTTAGAAAGGCCCAAGAAGAAGCCTAGCCCAAAGCTGTACGAAACCCCCAGGCCGGACCAGCCAGGTCGGCCCAGCCGACCAGCCCAGCCCGGACCCGCGCTGCGAAACCGGCTGCACGGCAGCTCTGCCGGACGCCAGGGTCACGTCCCATCCGGATTGACCCACCGCCTGACGCGGATGGGACAACTCAGTCACAGGTTGCAGACTGACAGGTCAGATGCCCAGACCTGACTTCGATTGGACAACTCTCTGCCCCATTCGGCAGGATTAAGGAAACGTCAATCGGTCATAAATGCTCCCAACTACCCCCAGCTCCTCCTAAGCCCTATATAAGCATTCCATCTCCGAGCATTCAAGTCCCACTAGAAATGTCTCCCAAGCATTCATTCTAGAGTGAGAAAGTTATCCTCCGAACTCTCCATTGTTCGGCCGGCCTCCCTGTTCTTAGCCGACCAGTCCTTGCTTCTCCACACTTCTCCAAAAGGCCTTCGGATCACTGTTCCACCCTTGTCCGGACCAGCATTCCCGGACAACCCTCAGTTCGGCAAGACCTTTGCCAGATCAGGAGCCACTTAGGTATATCCTAAGTCCTTCAGTTCATTAGCATATCCTTATGTTTCTGTTCGGCAAGCCCATTTAAGGACTTAGCCGTACTCTAATCAGTTCGGCAGACTACTCTTAGCTCTACCGGAGCACTCAACCGTAGCATTTCAGTTCGGCACTAAGCCAAATAGGTCCGGAATATTCCTTGAACTCTCCGGCTTAACTTACTTCAGCTCGGCACACTTGCTCGGACCACTGCAGTACCTTATTTGTTCCTTTTCAAACACTGCCGACCTCCCATATGGATCACTGCTGCTCGACAGAATGGACGGTCCTCCATTTCTTAACATACTCGTTTTAGTTCGGCTATACACCATTTTGTTCGGACGATTAGTCCATTGAGCTTGTGCTTACCTTGTTAACATTTTCAACCAATCAGAATACTCAAAAGCATTATTCGCGAGCTTCCAATGTTCGGCAAAAGCCTTGATGGCTGCTCGGCAGAACGGCAATTTGAGACCTGACCATTTTTGCTCGGCTAAGTCTCGTTTTGGTCGGAAAACATTCCAGAAACCATTAATATAGTTTTGTAACCCATTTCGACCAGTCGTTAGCCCGAACCACTTGATTCCCGCACTACCCCAGCTCGGTAGCCCTTCTGACTGTTCGGCAGACTCTCTGCTCGGCCAGCACTTAGCTCGGCAGGAGTCTTTAGCTCAGCAAATGTTTAGCCTAGCACTCTTCCATCTCGGCAGCGATCTGCTCGACCAGCTCTTTGCCCGTTAGAATCTTTAGACCGGTAGCCCTCTGTTCGTCTGTTCGGCAATCAGAGGAAAATGCTTAACCCTTGGCTCGGCAATGGGACCCTTCGGTCCAGAATGACTCCGAACCAACCATTAATTAGTTCCTGAACTGAGCCAGTCGGCCACTATCCTCCGGACAGAAGTCCTTCAGCCAGGATCTCGGCTAGCTGGCCAGTGACAGTTCGGCCAGGAGCTCAGCTAGCCGGCCAGTGGTAGTTTGGCCAGGTCTGGTCTGGCAGCCCAGCTCGACAGATCAGTAACAATCAATAACTAAGCTCAGAAATGATGTTTTACAGTTATCTTTGGCGGATTTGAGGATTGGAAGTTACAGAAAGGATTATTTCCAGATTAAGGTGAATCACTATATACCTTGTTTACTTGTACGACTTTTTAAACATGCTAATCATTTGAAAATGTATGATTTATGCTATTAAGCATTCACTCTACTATGTTGACTCTTCACAAAAAGAAAAATAGCATGTACTCTTCTTTTATTACCATAGATTGGCAAAACAGGAAAGATGTTTTATGATTGAACGGCATGAACGGTGACACGGTAGCTCGCCACCGGGGGCGGAATCAAAAATCAGCGAGGAAGGGGAAATAAGGGATGAGGTTGCTCCCCAGGGATTACTGGTACCGTAAAGAGCAGCATGATAAAATCATGTCGGAATATCGAAATGAAAATGGAAATGAGCATGCAAACAAAAGTAAGCTATGCGCTGAAGGACATTGAAAAGGCCATAGGCTTGAATTGGCAAAACATATACAGATACAGGTTTTTCGGGATAATAAGCCTCCTCATATTATGTTCTAAAGGAAGGAAAGATGGTTTTGATAACATGTTGGTATCCATGGAAACTTGTAGCTTTGATATATTGTGATTCACTCTAGCTTTATGCTTATGCATTTTCTAAAACTCTTTTCAGGTATCGAAGAGGATTAGCTTGGAGCTTAGTCTTTTTATTGCACCCGCATTTTATTATATCTCTCTTTGATGTATCTCTTCTCTTGTTGTAGAGGCAGTTTATAAGCCTCCTTTTGTCGTATCAATTTAAGAATATTAATGAAATCTTGCACACTTGGTATTGTTTAGCCCTTCCGCTATTATTTTGTTGTGAAATCCCTAAACTCATTATTTGAAGCCCTTTGCGAGCTTTCTCGTTGGCCGGTCGCGGACCCCGTTTTGGGTTAGGTCGTGACAACAGTGGTTTTAGAGCAAGAGTTTTTGGATTTCGAACAAACCCAGAATAGGATCGAGGCACTCACTACATTAGAGATATCTGTTAATACTTGGAGATGCACTTATCTATATCTACGTGTACATGTCTTAGCTATGTCTAGCAGCGGCAGTGATTACGCTACCAGCGACTTCTCTAGCAGCGATTCTGAGGACGAGCACGAGATAGCACCACCCCCAGCAATACTAGAAGAGGACGAAGAACTCTTTATAGTGAGCGAGGACGTCCAAGAGCGGGCACATGCGGATTCAACAACAATCACTTTGGACCTCATAGCCCAAGTAGCGGTAAGATTCGAGGATAACGCGGAGGGAGAAGTACGAGCTATGATTAATTACCACTTACGACTATTGGAGCACACCTGCGTAGGGGATAGAAGGTCTATCCAGAATTGGGAGTTCGAGTATCTTATGGACGGAGCGAGGAATCGCATTTTCAACGGTAATAACGATGAGGCCCCACCCAAAGAAGAAGAAGTAGCTGAGGAAGAAGAGGAGCCTATGGAGTGGCACAATGAAGGTTGGGACCTCGATTTCGAGGACAATCCCGAGGACGACCCCGAAGAAGACCCAAGCGAAAATGAAGAAGAAAACGAGGAAGACGTCGATATAAATCGATAGGAATGGGTTTACCCACCTTACGAATGGCCTAGCAATGACGAGTAGTACCTTGTTATTTTAGAAATTCCGACGCATTTTGTAGTGTGCCCCATACACACTTAAAACTTCAGCTTATTTCTTATGTTATGTTTCAACCATTATGAACTAATCAGACTTTTTCCTTAGTTTCTAACTATAAAATCCTTCGCAAGTAGAATGGTGAACACCAGAGCAAATAGAAATGGTCAGGATCATGACGAGATCGGTGAGCTGCGCCAGATGATGAGAATGATGGCTAGGATGGTCCAAGCCCAACAAGAAGTCATCAATCAAATGCAAAATCAGGAACCAGTGGTCGAGCCGCCACCGACTAACTTAGAAGAAGAAGTCATCCACTTTGCACAGCCAATTGCAAATATGATTGTGGTCAAAGAATTCTTAAAGCCGAAGCCCCCGACGTTTAAAGGAGGAATGGATCCCGTTCAAGCTAATGAGTGGATCTCGGATATGGAGAAGAACTTTCGACTCCTTCAATGTTCGGAGCGGCAGAAGGTCGACATCGGATCGTATCTTTTAGTGGGAGAAGCCAAACGTTGGTGGAACCTGAAAAAAGCATCGGAGCCTATTACGAACCGGGGAAGATTCCTAGAGATTTTCAAAGAAAAGTTTGCACCCCGCTGAATGTTGAATACTAAGCGTATGGAGTTCGAGAATTTAAAGCAAAGAGAAGCCACCACAGTAGTCGAATATGAAGAAGAATTCACCAACCTTGCTGAGTATGCCCCGTATCTGATTCCCACCGATGAAATGAAGGTCCAGAGATTTGAAGATGGGCTGAGACCCGAGATTCGTAGAGTCGTTCATCCCATCCTCCTGCCATCTTACACCGATGTGCTAGATAGAGCAATACTGGTAGAACAAGACGTAGACGAAAGCCGACGCTACCAGGAGAGAAAGAGGCAGAATCAGAACCAGAATCAAGGAAGAACCAACCCTCCCAAGAAACCAAATTTCGGAAGGCACTAAGAGATAAGAAATGAAGAGAGGAAGCCGATACCGCTATGCCCATCTTGCGGGAAGCCACATTTTGGAGTATGCCGAGCAAATTCTTGCTTTGGATGCGGTTAATGAGGACATTTCAAGAGAGATTGCCTGAAGCTGACCGGAGCCAATACTGTACCCGTCGGACCCTGAGGAATAATGCCAACAATCAAGGAAACCGCAACAACAATCAACGTCAAGGGAGAGCCTTTGCACTCGTCTCTGGAGATCCTCGCAACGAATAAGGAGTCGTAGCAGGTAGAATTCTCATTTGCAATGTTCCCACTTATGCACTATTTGACTCAGGATCCACACATTCTTTCATTTCGCTTTCGCACTCAACGAAAATTCCCCTGGAACCTGAACCCTTAGGGTACGATCTATGCGTATCCCAACCTATAAGTAGAGGCATCTTATGCTGTACGATCCTTAGGAACTGCGAGTCTTCCATGAATGGAGCATTATCGTCTATAGACCTTATTCCGCTAGCCATGGCACACTTTGACGTTATTATCAGAATGGACTGGCTGTCCAAGTCCAACACCAAGATCGACTGCATTGGAAAGTCTATCACCTTTGTTGAATCAAAAGGTGGGGAGTCTGAACTCAAGGGAGAAGGAGTTGTTTCGCCTCCATGTTTCTTATCCATTGCCAAAGCCCGTCGCCTTCTGCAAAAAGGATGCCAAGGGTATCTCTGTAGCATCACCTCAACCAAATCGAAGAGCACCTCAAAGGAAGACATCTCAGTAGTACGTGACTACCTTGAAGTATTTCAAGAAGAGCTACCCGGAATGCCCGTCGATCGAGAAATGGAGTTCTCCAAAGACCTTATGCCAGCAACGCAACCGATTTCCAAAACCCCCTACCACATGGCACTAGCAGAACTGAAGTAATTAAAGACTCAACTGCAAGAACTGATCGAGAAGAACTTTATACAACCTAGCTCATCGCCTTGGGGAGCGCCAGTGCTATTTGTCAAGAAGAAGGATGGAACTATGCGTTTATGTATCGATTATCAGGAGATGAACAAAGTTACGATCAAGAACAAGTATCCATTACCCCGCATCGACGACCTATTCGACCAACTGCAAGGAGCCCGAGTATTTTCAAAGATCGATCTACGTTCCGAATATCACCAGCTTAAAGTCAAGTCAGAAGATGTTGAGAAGACCGCCTTCCGCACTCGTTATGGCCATTACGAATTTCTAGTCATGCCCTTTGGAGTAACCAACGCCCCAACAGCTTTCATGGACCTAATGAATCGTATTTTTGCCAAGTTCTTCGACGATTTCGTGATCATATTTATCGACGACATTCTCATCTGCTCGAAAGACGAAGAGCGACATGCGGAGTACCTATCTATTATTCTACAAACCCTGAAGGAGAAGTAACTGTACGCAAAGTTTAGCAAGTGCGAATTTTGGCTGAATAGTGTTCACTTCCTTGGACACATCATCGACAAAGACGAGATTTTAGTGGACCCGCAGAAGATAGAAGCAATCTCAAACTGGCCTGCACCAACATCAGTCACCGAAGTTCGAAGTTTTTTAGGACTCGCTGGATAATATCGCCAATTCATCCAGGATTTCTCGAAGATCTCCAAACCAATGACTCAGCTTACCTGCAAGAAAGAACCATTCGCATGGACGGAGGAAAAAGAAGGATGCTTCCAGGAGCTGAAGAAAAGACTCACAACTGCACCCGTGCTTGCGTTACCCAGCGGAGAAGAAGGATTTGTTGTCTACAGCGATGCTTCACACAAAGGATTAGGATGCGTCCTCATGCATCATCGAAAGGTTATTGCTTATGCCTCACGACAACTGAAGCCTCATGAAAATAACTACCCCACGCATGATCTGGAGCTTGCAGCAGTGATCTTCGCACTCAAGATATGGTGCCACTACCTTTATGGAGTTACCTGCGATGTCTTCACTGACCACAAAATCTTGAAGTATGTTTTCAGTCAGAAGGAACTGAACCTTAGGCAACGAAGATGGCTAGAGCTTATGAAGGATTTCGATCTCAACATTCAGTACCACCCAGAAAAAGCCAACGTTGTAGCCGACACCCTCAGCAGGAAGAAAGACCACCCCTACTCAGCACATCTTGCGGCGATTATTGCAGAACCCTCCATCATCGAAGAAATCAAGAACCTCCAAGTTAATGACCCGAAGTTGCAGAAAATCCAAGAAACCACCAAAGACCAATGAGAAAGAGAGTTCACCGTACATGAAGGCCTCCTCAAATTTCGGAACCGAATATGCGTACCCAACCTAGAAGAATTCAAACGGAAGATCATGAACGAAGGTAACAAATCGAAGTTTGCAATTTACCCCGGACGAGAAAAGATGTACCAAGACCTCAAGGAATCATACTAGTGGATGGGCATGAAGCAGGATATAGCCAACTACATCGATCGATGCCTCGAGTGTCAACAAGTCAAAACGCTATGTCAGAAACTAACAGGACTACTTCAACCTCTGCCGATCTTTAAGTTGAAATGGGAAGACATCACGATGGACTACGTTGTAGGATTTCCTCGAACTGCCAAACGTAACAACACAATATGGGTAATAGTCGACCGCCTCATCAAGTCAACTCACTTCATCCCAATCCAGAACACGTATTCAATGAATCAAATGGCAGCAACCTATCTACGAGAGATCATTCGACTGCACGGTACGCCTGTTTCAATTACATCTGATAGAGATCCCCGATTTGTATCTAGATTTTGGAAGTCACTTCAGAAAGCAATGGGAACAACATTGAACTTCAGCACCACCTTTCATCCCCAAACCGACGGCCAATCAGAAAGGACGATTCAGACGTTAGAAGACCTTCTTCGAGCATGCACTTTGGAATTCCAGGGAAGCTGGGAAGAACATCTACCATTAGCAGAATTCGCCTACAACAATAGCTACCAGGCAAGTATTCAGATGTCACCGTTCGAAGCGTTATACGGCAGGAAATGCAGATCGCCAGCATGTTGGACAGAAGTAGGAGAAGAAGCACCCACAGGACCAGAAATTGTACAAGAAACCACCGAGAAGATCAAACTCATTCAGGACAAGTTGAAGGTAGCCCAAGACCGACAGAAGAGTTATGCTGATGCACGACGAAGGGAGCTGGAATTTCAAAAAGGAGACAAGGTGTTCTTGAAGGTATCACCTATGAAAGGCGTCATCAGATTTGGAAAAAGAGGAAAACTCAACCCCCGCTACATCGGACCTTTTGAGATCCTTGAGAGAATCGGACCAGTCGCCTACCGATAAGCACTCACCCCAGAGCTGGCCAATGTCCACGACGTATTTTATATATCTATGCTTCGGAAGTACATACCAGACCCTGCGCATATTCTAGTTTAACCAACCATCGAGATCGAGAAGAATTTGGCGTATGAAGAGAGACCCGTTCGAATCATGGATCGACAAGAGAAGCATCTCAGGAACAAAGTCATCCCATTCGTCAAAGTTTGGTGGGAGAACCAGTCAGGGAATGAAGCCACTTGGGAGAAGGAGAGTGATATGCGCCTAAAATATCCGCAACTATTCGAATAAAGTATAATCTTTATCATTTCATCTTTTATGCAACCATTTAAGTTTGAGAGACCAAACTTCTTAAGGTGGGGCAGCCCGGACCCGCACTGCAAAAACGGCTGCACGGCAGCTCTGCCGGATGCCAGGGTCACGTCCCATCCGGATTGACCCGCCGCCTGACGCGAATGGGACAACTCAGTCGCAGGTTGCAGACTGACAGGTCAGATGCTCAGACCTGACTTCGATTGGACAACTCTCTGCCCCGTTCGGCAGGATTAAGGAAACGTCAATCGGCCATAAATGCTCCCAACTACCCGCAGCTCCTCTGAACCCCTATATAAGCATTCCATCTCCGAGCATTCAAGTCCCACTAGAAATTTCTCCCAAGCATTCATTCTAGAGTGAGAAAGTTATCCTC
>NMUG010001846.1:0-16992 GCA_002855965.1 Monotropa hypopitys | reverse complement strand
AAGGAATCAGGTGAAGAGTAAAGCACAGAGTAGAGTTATCAGAGCAGCAGATCCACAAAAGTCGAAGTCAAAGAAGATTAATTGCAGGGGTAAGATTTATCCCCGCACATTCACCATGTTGACCTTCCTCCGGTTGTGCTGTGCGGGGGCAGGCCGAGCCTGTGGGAGTTGGATGGAGGCACGCTCAGCCAACAAGTCTTCCAGTTGACAGAATTTGTCTATCATCTGCATCAGATCGTCCATATTCTCCAGAGGGTGGAGCATGAGCTCCCGAAGCATAGGGCTTTCGGACTCTAGGCCCAACTTGAAGGAGGATGTGGCGATTCCCTGGTCACAGTTCTGGATTTCGTTGTACAGCTCCCAGTAGCGGTCGGCGTACTGTCAGAGAGTTTCATCCGGTCTCTTCTGGAGGCTGATCAGAGAGTCGACCTCTTTTTTCTGCTTGCCGCTTGTGACGAAGCGGGCAAGGAAGGTCCTCTCTAGATCTCTGAAGCTCCGGATTGATCGGGTGGGGAGTTTGTTGAACCATAGGGAGCCCAGGGTGCCGAGGCTTGTAGGGAAGACTTTGCAGAGGACGGCATCGCTGGAGGAGTAGAGGGCCATTATCTGGCGGTAGTAAATGAGGTGGGTGTAGGCGTCGGTCTTTGGGTCGTACCTGGTGAACTTAGGCAGACTGAAGCCCGGAGGGAGGACGGCCGAGTCGATGGTTCGGGAGAAGGGAGAGAGACTGAGCTGCTCCAGGCGAGCATCGACAGCCTGAAGGGCCTGTCCAGAGGGATGTTCGGCATGGTGGTCCCTTCGGTGGCGCCGATGCTCCCTTCGGTCGTCGTCTGATGCCGGGGAGCGGTGACGGAGCCTTTCCTCCCGCTCGTGATGGCGCTTCTCCCTTTACTGACCAGAGTCCTCTGTTTCTGGCCAGAAGTCCTGAGGGTGGACCTCAATGAACTCGCCATCTTCATAGATGTAGAGGGGGACGGACTCATGGCGCTTGGGGCGCTTGTCGTTATCGTTCGAGGGATCCGCCAGTTGCTCTTGTCCTCCGGCCACTCCTTTTCCCTTGCGCTCCCTGTCCTCCCTTGATTTGTGCCGCCGGCGGCGCTGCTGTCCGAATGAGTGTGAGGCAGAATCGGCTGCATTGGCGGCCCGTGCGACCTGATCGCGGAACTTGGCGATCTCTGCGTCTCTTTCTTTCAACACCCGGTCCACGGCTGCAGCGAATGCTGAGCCAAGCTCCGGAGTAAGATCAGACGGGGAAGAGAAGAGCCCCATGGAGACGTGCTGGGAAGGGGGAAGAGCAGTGTCGGTGGGGAGAGTAGGGTCTTGGACCACTGGTGTGGTGCGTCCGTCATCCATGCATACGGTTTAGAGAAAGGCAGGCAGGCGGCTGGTTTCCACGAATACTGGTGCTAAGGTCCCACCGTGAATGCCAATTGTGTGGACCTGATCTTGCCGAAGGGTTCTCTCGGACGGCTGGGGTTCGGACGCTGGTGGTTGGTCTGGCCGGATGCTTGAGTGGTCCCTGCAGACAAGTAAGAAGGGGGTCCCCCTGCTTGGCTCCTGTAAGACAAAGGTGAGTGCCCGCCGGTGGGGTTTAACCAACGGGGCCTCCGATGCTTAAGTTAGAACTGCCTTGAGGAGAAGTAAAGCACGACGCGTAGGAGGCCGGACGGGTATCGGTCGGAGATCAAGGATTCAATCAGGATCCCGTGAACAGTACCCACGGGGGGTATTTATAGGGGAGTGTCAGCTTGGGGCTCACGAAAAGTGAATGGGCCGTTCGTCACGGGCCTTATAATGGGCCAGGACGGATGTTGGGTCGGGTTAGGTCGTACGGACGGGACGCCATATTGCATTTCCCACGACAGAGACAGGAGGGTAACCCTCCGGATAGACCGGTCCGTTCGGTAGTGCACAGGAGGCGACTCCAAGGGTCGCCGAAGGGCGGAGTCCGGGTGCCGAGTGTCGGCCACAGCATTGACCCTTCGGTTTGCTGCGATCGGTCGGGCCGACTCGTGGGTGCTTGGTTTTTGAGGGGTCCTCTTATGCCCAGGGCATGGGTCCGGCCATCACAATCTATTGCTTACCAGGATCCTACCGGATCAACTATAATCTGGTGCATATCTATTCAGATAACCTGATATAGAAACCTTGGTAAATCTCGGATATTGCGATAGAATATTCGAGATGGTTACCACAAATTAAGCCAGATTGGAAGCATTGTGGGCGACCTATAAATAAAGGCATTGCGGAATGGGTAAGGGGTTAATCACTCTGATTTTTGATAGCTATTACTCTGCAAAATTACTCTCTCAAACACTCATCTGACTTAGGCATCGGAGGGCCTTTCCGGCATCCGGCGCCGGGCAGTTCTAACTCTTTCTATGGTTGCAAGAGTCATTAGGTGGTTGTTTAGACTCAGATCTTTGGTAAGCAACTTGGGTCACGGGTCCAGGAACCTTCAGTAAGCATAAGTAAAATACTTTGAAAACAACGAGCATAGGAAAGATGCATCTTATGAATATGACTTAACTAATTCATGAAAACAAGTCACTTTCTAAACCATGGACCTGCAAGTCCCATTTCTTTCCAAAATTTCTAACATTTTCAACATATTCAACATGTCACTGAGATCGCAACCCAACTTCAACATGTAAAGGATTTTCTTCCCAATATATATTCAACATGTCACTGAGATCGCAACCCAGCTTCAACATATAATGGGGCATCCCCGATACCATATCGTAAAAAAACACATCCACTACACATCCCATGTTTGGTCTACAGACCTCCCAATAAAATTATATACTTATAGTATATATTCTTTCAAAACCTTTCAAAATCAAACCCGAAGGACATTTTACTTCCAAAACCAATCCCAAAGGCTACACACTTTCCAAAACCATTTGCATACATATTTCAATGAAATGTATGTCAATGCACTTTCCATGATGATACATTTACAAAAAATAAGTTAAAATTACTCATGTACGTACTAAAGAAATGTACATCCTTACACTCACAGAATACCACTTAGGTGATGATTTCCTTTCCTTTATCCATGGCCTCACAATTATCCATGATTGCCCCTGTGAAAGTTAACTTATAAAATTAGTCCAAAGACGATAAAAACGGGATAATAAATCAACATGTATAACAAATTATACCCACTAGTTCAAGGATCACCATATCCTCCTTTACACTAGCATGTGATTCTTATTATGAATTAGGCATAACTATTCATCTACCATGAATCTCCATAGATGAAAAATCCATTCAACCTTTACCTAATCTCTTCAAGTATATGAACATCACTCTACTACAAGCCCCATCTATCATATACTCCATTTTATAGGGATTTCTCCCTTAAAATCTAAAACTCTCTCTAATAGACTTGTAGATAACAGCAATAAGGAAACCATACTTGATTATGAAACCCAAATCCAAGTTCTTACAATCAAAATAAAGTGTAAGTCACATGCCCAAAGAGTTTACATCAAATTCATAACTATCTCTTCAATTAAGTTGCTATATCACCCTTTCCTTCTTAGAATCTTCTATCCCATACTATACGTGAATAGACATGAATATACTCATGGAAATCCTTTTCCAAAGCAGGAAATCAAAGTGTATAGAACTCTAAAGAAGGTTTGATTAAGAGGACTTCTAAGATAGAAGTGATTTCTTCTCAAGATATACTATTCTTCCTCAAAGTCTTCAATGGCTTCCCAAGGAACTTCTCTCTCTCTCTCCCTCTTACTAGAGTTGTATAATGATGTAAAGTGAAGTCTAGGACGTTCCTAGACACTCCTTAGGCATTTAGGAGATTTTCCAACCATTCTCTCATTCCCCAATTGATCTCAAACTTCCTTCCTATCCTCAATTCACACCAAAAAACAGTCTAACATTTAAATCCTCAAGGTCATCACACTCAAAGGTCCACTTTGACCACTACCAATGTTTTCATATATTTTTGTGCAAAATATTTCAAAGGAAATATTTAATTAAACTAAGGAAATGGGTATTACAACTCTCCCCCATTAAGAAATTTCGCCCCCCAAATCTAAAAGACAAGTACCTGAAAATAGTTATGGATAGTCCTTCCAAATGCTATCCTTGCCTTCCCATGTAGCTTCCTTAATGCCATGATTCCACCATAGGACTTTGACCCATCGAACCACTTTAGAGAGCAACTCTTGTTCCTTGCAGTCCAAGATCCTCACTGATTTTTCTTCATATGTAAGATCATCCCTTAACTCTAATGGCTCCACCTCAAGAACATGAGTCAGGTCATTCACGTACTTCCGAAGCATAGATACGTGAAAGACATTGTGAAGTAGAGATAACTCCACTGGTAGTGCCAATCTATAAGCTGTAGCTCCCACTCTATCTACAATTTCGTACGACCCAATATATCTTGGTTATAGTTTTTCCTTTCCCTTGAAACGAACAACTCCCTTCCAAGACGAGACTTTCAAAAATAGATGATCACCAACCTCAAATTCCAATTTATGCCATATATTATCTACATAACTCTTTTGATGGCTTTGCGCCACCCGTAACCTCTCCCTAATAAGTTTGACTCCTTCCGAAGCCACTTGAATCAATTCAAGACCCAAAATTTAACTCTCACCAACTTCGCTCCAACAGATTGGGGTTCTACACCTTCTACCATACAAAGCTTCAAACGGAGCCATCCCAATACTTTGGAAACTATTGTTGTACGAAAACTCAATTAACGGCAAGTAATCATCTCATCCTCCCTAAAAATCAAGCACACAAGACCTTTACATATCTTCCAAAGTTTATATTGTTCTCTCCGATTGTCCATCCGTTTGTGGATGAAAAGCAGTACTAAATTTCAATGACGTACCCAAAGCTTATTGTAAACTCCCCCAAAACCTTGACGTGAACTTCAGGTCTCTATCACTAACAATGGATACAGGCGTACCATACAATTTCACGATTTCATCAACATAAATCTTGGCATATCGGTCCGTATTAAATATAGTCCTCACCAGAAGAAAATAAACAGACTTCGTCAAATGGTCCACAACCATCCAAATCGAATCAAAATTACCCTTGGACCTCGGCATGCCCCCATTTCCACTCGAGAATAGGTATACTTTGAACTAAACCTCTAGGTCTTTGATGCTCAATCTTAACCCTTTGGCATATAAGACACCTAGCCATAAATTCCACAATCCCCCACTTTATCCCATGCCACCAATAGTTCTCTCTCAAATCCCGATACATTTTAGTCACCTTTGGATGTATCACAAGACTCAAACTATGACCCTCTTCTAAAATGCTTGTTATAAGTTCAACAATATCTGGCACACATACATGGCTCCCAAACATCAACATACCATCTCTCCGAATACTAAACTCTGACTTTTCCCCTAACAAGATTTGTTAATGCACATTCTCTAAATACATTTCATCTTTCTGACCTTCTCTTATTTGATCTAAGAACAATGGTATAACAATGAGTTTAGCCACAAATGCCTTCTTCAATCCCAAAGATAATTCAATAACCAAACTCTTCATTTTAGAAAATTTCTCTACTCGAGCATAAGTTAAATAATACACACTGCCCATATATTTTATACTTAAGGCATCCGCCACAACGTTAGCCTTCCCCAGTTGATAATGGATATTGCAATCATAATCATTTATCAATTCTATCCATCTCCATTGTCTCAAATTCAATTCTTTTTGAGTGAATAAGTACTTCAAACTTTGGTGATCGGTATCCCATACAAATAATGTCTCTAAAGTTTAATTGCAAATACTATGGCTGCCAATTCTAGGTCATGGGTAAGGTAATTTTTCACATCGTTTTTCAATTGCCTCAATGCATACACAATTACTCTTCCCTTTATATTAAGACCCAACCCAACCCACTAAGCGATGCATCACTATAAATTACCAAATCATTCGTGCCCTCTGGAATAGTCAACACTGCTGCCGAAACCAATTTCTCTTTCAACAATCGGAAACTATTTTCACAATCATCGGACCATTCAAATCTCACCCCTTTTCTAGTCAACATAGTCATATGCATTGCTGTTGACGAGAATCCCTCAATGAACTGTCTATAGTAGCCGACCAAACCCAAAAAGCTATGAATCTCTGTGACATTAGTTGGTCTTTCTCAATTTACAATGGCCTCAATATTCTTAGGGTCAACACAAATACCCTCACTAGAGATGATATGCCCCAAAATATCACTCGATCAAGCCAAAATTCACATTTGCTAAATTTCCCAAAAAGTTGATTCTCCCTCAATTTTTGCAAGACTAATCCCAAATGATATTCATGCTCTTCATTCGAACATAAATAGATTAAAATATCATCAATAAATACTATCATAAATGAATCCAAATAGTGTTGAAATACTCTATTTATCAAATCTATAAATACCACAGGTGCATTGGTCAACCCAAATGGCATGATGAGGAATTCATAATGGTCATAATGAGTTCTAAAAGAGGTTTTGGCTACATACCCATATCTAACCTTCAACTGATGATACTCTGACCTCAAATCAATATTCAAAAACAAAGAGGCTCCTTCAAGTTTGTAACGGTCCCAAAATTTCAAACTATTTTTTTAAAGTAGATATTAGAGCAATTGAAATTACTACTAAAAGAAAAACCACCATCCCAAACCAATCACATGCACCAAGTGTAAATCGCAGGCAGATATGAGTATAAAAAGTATTTACCTACTTATTATAACCATGGACCATTAACTTTAAAAGTAAGTGCGAAAATAAAGATAGGAGATGCAGTACATAAAAGTCTTCAAGTCTTCAAAGTGCAAGGAACTCCAGTCCAAGCTACTCCACCAGTTCGTTCCCTAAAAATAGAGGATTAGACATACACCTAGTAGAGAAACCTAAACAAGATATATATGGATGCAATGTATAAAAATAATCAAGTGATGCATGCATGGAGGATCTAAAAGGTTTTGAAGGAATTGTCAAGTTAATAATTGTCTTTCTCAATATTTTTTCAACGAACCAAGTATCCATGTCAAACATGTCACCTTATCAAGATAAGAGTTTTCCAAATCATTTCTTTCTTATCCTTGTCAATATAATCTTAGCCATAATTAATGATTTATAAAAATTTTGGGCTAATTCCGCGCTAGTAGCTCGTCAACGTACTAACCGTAAGATTCCTAGTATTACGTGACTTGTCGAGAGGGTCCAATCAAACCCTATTGCATAATGTCATGAACATAGAATATACAGGGATCAAAATCCCAGAGATCAAAATCTCATATAAGGTTGTCAACTCAAAAGATCAATATCCACATTATTTTCCATTTAGTTTCTAAAATCATGATTTTCTCAAATTTCTCAAAGTAAGCCCAACAGCCAAAAATCATATTTTCTCATGGTTTATAAATACCAATTTTATATTTAATGCATCAATTTCATAATCCCATTTTCAATTTTCCAATTCCCCAATTTCTCAAAGTTAGAATAATTTAAGATTTTACCAAATTTGAGAATTTTTAAAATAAATCACGGAAATATGAAATTGATACTCTAAGGATTCCATACCATCCATACAACACCCCTAGACATGGCTTATCCTACGTCGCCAAACTAAATCACCTGACCCTTCTCACAGATCTAACTCCGGCGATGATTTCCTGCAAAAGGAGGAACAGTGTTGTTAGGGGTTCCACTTTCACAATTGTGAAATTAATATAAACAATGGCATGGTGGAGGATGACCCTGGCAGTGCAGATCGAAGGATCTGCTGGCGAGTTAGGCAACGATCGTCTTCAATTTGGTTCTTGGAAGACAGGTGATGAATTTCAAGCTCATGATGTCTCTGGAGGATGATTTTAAGTGGCGATAGGTGTGGGAACTGCAGGGTGTTTTGATTATGACTTATAAGGGGATGGGTACAACTGGTGTTGGGATGTGCCACTGTCAAATTGTTATGAGGGGTTCTGGGAGTGGGTAGGCTTCAGGGGGGCTGTTTTACTTGCTGTTTTGCTTGCTCATTCTTTCGAGCTGTTATGTATTGGGTTGATTCTTTGGGCTTTATTGCTCTCATTTAATAAATCTTGGCTTTCTAAAAAAAACTCAAACAAAACCCTAGCTCCAACTTACTTGCATCAACAATGAGATTTTCAAGTTTAAAGGAGAGAGAATAATATACATACACATGTATCGAAGGGTTAGGAGATTCTATCTTGAAAGCAAAAATGTCCACAACCCTAAGTGAGGGATCCTCAACACTTGCACGAGCTATGCATGTAACACCTCTCGATTTTAATAAAACATTTCAAGTCATTTTTATGAAAGATATATATAAAAAGGAGGATGTTAGTCATTATCATCCATCACAATCAGTGAAATATTCATTACATTACAAATGATACAAAAAGAGAAAGAAAGTACATCTACTGAATTTATTACAACTTATCAACTGAAAAAAAAGAGGTACAATAGCTACCTACTACAACGGCAAAGAAAAGTACAACAATAGTTGTACGACAACCTGAGCCGAACTGAAGTACCAAGTACAAGAGAGCCAAGGCTGCAGCTCCAAAGACAAGCTGCTGGCACAGGCTCCAAGTCCTCCTGCAAGAGAAATCCTGCAGTACAATCTTGGAAAAGGGAGAGAAGGGAGGGTCTGAGCATTCCACGGCTCTACAGAAAAACTATTAACTACTACCAAGTGTACACACGAGAATGTGTGCCTAAGTGTCCTCACAAGGATAGAGAGAGAGAGAGAAGAGAACCCAAGGCACAGAAGTACACTCAACCACCAAAACGACAAGGTAAACCAACACACTCTCTAGTGATAGTAAGTGTAATCCAAAGTTAACCAATTCAACGCATGACAAGTAAGACAACTCACAAACCCCAAAGTAACCCAAGCATAACCAACGCCTCAACACCAACACCACCCATCACCCCAATATTATTATAGATTCAGGTGTTGTCTATTTTGGAGACATGTTTGAATTAAAGGGATAGATTTTCTATTATTCATTTATTATCAACAATTGTCTCCACTTATCGAAATAAGGGAGCCCAAGCCATCCATTCTGACTTTTCCCACATCGTCAAATATGTGAGTCACGTACTAGGAGGTCGCACTAAGTCCTACCCACTCACACAAGGGAGGGGTCACTAGACACCGCAATGGTCCATATCCGTCAGTCCCCCTTGGCGACACAAAGGAGACACGCAGGACACAACGAATCCGAAATTGCACTTCCTACTTGGCGGCTCAAGGGAAGGCTCCTGGGCATCACACACGAAAATCATCCGAGTAGGGCAAACTCCTTCCTAAACTTGGGTCGTAACGCGGGTAGGGCAAACACATTATAAACCCGGATAGGTATCATTTATCACACAAAGTCCTACCCACCACACACAAGGGCTAGGTCATGGGACATAACTGAACTTGTCCTTACCCATCCACAATACAAGGGCAAGGGTCACGAGACAGTTCACAATCAATATCAATCTCAAGGGTTAGGGCAAGCACTCCTCCCAATCCCTTGAATGGTACCCTCCCTACGACATCGAACCACCACCACTCTCATTTGCTCACATGATTATTGATGTTCCATTAGGTTAGATTTAGGTGAATGATTCAAGATTGCCAAGGAGTGGTCCTCGTAGGATCCATCTCTGTATTAGTCGTTCATTGAGTTCATTGCGTTCATTGTTAGGACTCCCAATAAATTCATAAGGTTCCACAACTAAGGGCAACCTACCAACAAGCCACGGGACTCGGCACAACACGTTCAAGGGGAGACCCAACGACACCCAACCCAACACAAATCACACACACCCATATGCCACATTTTTGCGACAACCAAGAGTCCATTTTCTCCTAAGTGAACGATAACCATTAAAATAACCCAAAGCACGATCACACAATCATTAGACCCTACGACAACCCAATGTAGTAAAATCCTCCAAAACCAAGTCAAGTACTCATTGAGACATTATATCGAATACGTAATGGCCATCGACTCCAAAGGCCTCTACAAGACTCAACAATCACTTATTCGATACCCAAGTGGATCACAATTACTCCGACGACGATAATCGAACCCAATTCATGACATCTCAAGCACACTAAATCCAAATATGACGGCACATGAAATCAAATACGATACACGATGTAGATTATGAAATTGAAGGAAATCAACAACAAATAGGAATGCTATAGACATCCACGCACATACACAAGATAGGAGTTAAAAGATCACCCACCGGAGAGCCGCTGGAAAAGTCACCGGAAGAGTCGCCAGAAAAATCGATGCGAATCTATATATGTCAAAACGATTACAACAATGAGTACCACAACATTTACTAAAGGCGTAATTCAAGAAACCCAACTCTAGAAATCGACTTACCGGAGAACGGCGACCAATCACTTCAATCCTTATGTTGCCGGAGAGATCTTGATGCGGTGAACCACGTTTCTCCTTCGCAAAACTTGATCCGGGCTCGATTGCCCCTTTGATTTGAAGAGAGAAGTGAGAGGGAGAGGTAGATCTAGGATTAGAGAGAGAGAGGGAGATCTAGAAATGAGGCTTTGGAATGCCCCAAATCGAGCCCAAACATTTATATAGGACCCCCACACGAAATCCCCAAACTGTCCCTTATTAAACACTTTCGCGCAGAAAATTATACAGCGGCGACCGGTCGGAAGAAAAGGCTGTACCGGTCGCGGACTCTCGGATGGGTCGGCGACCGGTCGGCAATTTGGGGGGTACCGGTCGCGAAGAGTAATTTTTGCGCTGAATGAAAAGATTGATTTTTCCGAAAATATTTTGGCCATAACTTCTTTGTCCGAACTCCGATCGGGACGATTCAAGTTGCGTTGGAATCGTAATCGAATTCTCTACAACTTTCATGAACAAAGATTTTTGATTTGAAGAATGAATCAAATCGATGAATTTCAAACGTGATTTAGGATT
This sequence comes from Monotropa hypopitys, assembly GCA_002855965.1. NCBI lineage: Eukaryota > Viridiplantae > Streptophyta > Magnoliopsida > Ericales > Ericaceae > Monotropa > Monotropa hypopitys. The sequence continues at coordinate 6,021 of NMUG010001846.1, read as the reverse complement.
TTCGATTTAATTAAACGAATGGAAATTAATTAAAATTTTCGGAGTGTGACAAACTACCCTCCTTATAAGAATTTCATCCTCAAAATTTACCAGAGTAAGGAGATAACAAATCGACACAACAAACCACAAAGAATCCAATAATAAACCACACCCTACCAAGCTTCCGCTGCGACCCAAACCACTTACCGCTTTTCCTTATAAATGCATCAAATGGAGCTTAGACAACCTTCTCAACACGGAACAAGCCCAACAAACACACCACCAAGTGACTGGCGACAAAAGAAAACTGAAAACACGCACGATCATCAACACTAGATGCAAGAATTTCTAGGAAAAAGAGAACTTTCCATGCTTCTTACACGATTACGCATTGCCCGAACAAGAAGAACAAGAGTTTTCAACAAAAGAGCAAGTCATCGAGAGCCAAACTGCCTGAATAAAATCCCAGAAAATCCCACAATATTCACGAATGTATTACAACATACTACGAATGAGCCGAAGGAACGGGAACGCACCGAAACATCAAGGATACGGAGGGACACAACATGGATACACCGACACGTGAGGGATACTCCGAAGACACACGGACATGCCAGGATACACTAAGGACATGCCGATACACCGAGGATACGCCAAAGATACGGATTGGGTACAAGGATACGGTACCAACACGCGGGTACGGTATGAGTACAATGCCGACACGCAGACACGATACAGGTACTCCGATTTCTCCAAAGCTTTACGAAGAGCAAAGAAGCGATTTACAATCACCACCAGATCATTCACAACGACTTAGATGCCACAAACGTGCAAAACAATCACAGGAATAAATTTTCCGAACAAGATAGCACAATCCAACCGACACGGGTTAGAATTTGAAGGCAAGACAAATCACAAGGGATGGTCACGAGACAACCATGCCACCCGAATCTCCCCAAACAACCACAACACCAAAAGCTCACACACTAACCCACACTCAACCTAGTGTGGTACCGGAATGACTAAGAAGTTTGTTTTGAGATGTGCTGGCCACTCACCTTCTCAAAACAATCCTTCATATTCATTCCTAAATCACATGACACGGACAACACACACCGGTCATGTCAAATATCACCACAAACCAAGTTGGTGCAGTCGACTTTAAAGAGACACACTCATTCTATCCCAACACTCACAACACAACTGTACAAAACAAACGTGACCTCATCTCACTAATCATGCCAACCACAAACCAACCCCACAATACACTCTCACATAAAGTCAAATCGATAACCACATTGCTGAACAGGAGTGTCCGAACACAAAGGACACGGCGAGCAAGAAACTATACCAAGTCAGATTCATGAAGTGACAAAGCTGACAAGGAACATGCACAAGATCACATATCGACACAAAAGAGTGCGAGATACGGGATTGCAATTCTAGGAAATAAGAGTCTGCCATGTGGGAGAACTTCCACCCGAAAGACGAACAACGCACTACTAATTCGCAAGTGCCAAGACTTAGAGTATTTAGGGAATCATCGAGAGATAGATGACGAAAGATGAGTACAACGTCAAAAGTTGGTGAAACAAAGAGCAGGAAGATTTTCTGAACAACGCACAGTCTCCGCAATTGCCCCCAAGAAATACGAGAGGTCAAATCGCACATCACCGAAGAACAAGGAATCCTAGTAACGACAAAGATAAAGCACGAGTGTGCGTGACAATACTTCCAACAATGATGGTAGAAATCATCAATCAAGCACATCGGTCCAAGTGAGTAGAAGAGTCAACAAGCAGCCAAGGAATGGCTTCCACTCACTAACCCGACGAAGGTTAAACAAGGAAGAATTTGACGTGCCGAGAAGGAGAGGCACTCGACCAACCACATTCCACAACTAAAACAAAGCGACAGAATTTCTCAAGTCACGATTCATCTCCTATGACCTCACATCCAAAAGAGAAACAATCCTAACTCTTGTCTCCAAGTCTCAAGCAGAACACACAAGTCATTTATATCCATCCATCAGTGAATCCCCAAACGCATCAAAACACTAGTTCTCCAAGTTCCCAAATACAAACACTCCTCTTTCGACCCCAACAATTCCTGCGAACACGATAACACTGTCACAAGGCCTCATTCATTCAATCCCAAACAATTCCTTCCTTCCAAAGTAATGACTTCAAGTCAAGTCTACACCCCAAGACTCTAGGTCGCTAAACAATACCATCACACTTCTATCTCTCACTCCAAAATCGTTTACTCTCTACGTTAACACCCAAGAACGTAAGAAACCCAAATACCACTTCTGGGTAAACCCACGATAGTTACGTATGCACTATCACTCCAATACCTCAAGAGAGAACCAAAATCCTTAAGCCACCTTCCCAATTCACAACGCATCAAGGACGACGTCAACTCATCGAACAAACTCCAAGGTACCTCAAAAGGAGGTCTAACATCCGATTCACACCACAAGTCCAACCGATCAACAATCAATCACTGACACAACCGATTAGCCAAACACCCAAATGAATACACAACCAATTTTACAAATAGCCACACAACCGACTAATTAAGAAATCGAACATCCCAATAACCAAATAACCAAGTGAACACCTAGCCAACAGTGGACTTACACAACTCAGTCTAATCCGAATGACCTCAAGTCATTAACTCCTCCTATTCCTTTTACAAGCTTACCACTATCCGAACTCATACTTGCCATATCAACCAACCAATAGAAGTCATCACTTCAAGGCACTCGACCTAACATTTATCCTTCGACAACCTCAAACCCAATAGAAATTTGCACTAGGAGTAGGGAGGAAGACCCAAACACTATGGGTTTCCACCCAACAACAAAGCGCCAATTCAACCTCCTAGACGTAACCGGAATCCAACAATCACGGCAATGCACAAGAGTATATCGCGGAAGATTTTAACCAAATAACTATGACCAATCACCGTAGATTTACTACACCAAACCATCGAGATTAAGACTTCCACTCTAATCAATACACCAAGAATCGTAAGGAAGGATTTAACAAGTACACACTCAACCTCCAATGGACTGGGGGTGCCCAACGACCAAAGAGTGAGTACGAATGGATAAACCAATATCAAGGATGGAATGGTGCTCAAAGGCATACCGGAACGATCATAGTTGCAAGTAATGACCCTGAGAATCTATGGAGACTAGGTGTCTCCCCACGGTCCAAAGGTATTCAAACCAAAAGCTCTAATACCAACTGTAACACCCCTCAATTTTAATAAAACATTTCAAGTCATTTTTTTTGAAAGATATATATAAAAAGGAGGGTGTTAGTCATTGTCATCCATCACAATCAGTAGAATATTCATTACATTACAAATGATACAAAAAGAGAAAGAAAGTACATCTACTGAATTTATTACAACTTATCAACTGAAAGAAAGAGAGAGGTACAATAGCTACCTATTACAACGGCAAAGAAAAGTACAACAATAGTGGTACGACAACCTGAGCCGAACTGAAGTACCAAGTACAAGAGAGCCAAGGCTGCAACTCCAAAGACAAGCTACTAGCATAGGCTCCAAGTCCTCCTGCAAGAGAAATCCTGCAGTACAATCCTAGAAAAGGGAGAGAAGGGAGGATCTGAGCATTCCACGGCTTAGCAGGAAAACTATTAACTACTACCAAGTGCACACACGAGAATGTATGCCTAAGTGTCCTCACAAGGATAGAGAGAGAGAAGAGAAACCAAGGCACATAAGTACACTCAACCACCAAAATGACAAGGTAAACCAACACCCTCTCTAGTGATAGTAAGTGTAACCCAAAGTCAACCAACCCAACGCATGACAAGTAAGACAACCCACAAACCCCAAAGTAACCCAAGCACAACTAACGCCTCGACACCAACACTACCCATCACCCCAATATTGTTATAGATTCAGGTGTTGTCTATTTTGGAGACATATTTGAGTTAAAGGGATAGATTTTCTATTATTTATTTATTATCAACAATTGTCTCCACTTATCGAAATAAGGGAGCCCAAGCCATCCATTTCGACTTTTCCCACATCGTCGACTATGTGAGTCACGTACTAGGAGGTCGCACTAAGTCCTACCCACTCACACAAGGGAGGGGTCACTGGACACCGCAATGGTACATATCCGTCAGTCCCCCTTGGCGACACAAAGGAGACACGCAGGACACAACGAACCCGAAACTGCACTTCCTACTTAGCGGCTCAAGGGAAGGCTCCTAGACATCACACACGAAAATCATCCGAGTAGGGCAAACTCCTTCCTAAACTCGGGTTGTAATGTGGGTAGGGCAAACACATCCTAAACCCGGATAGGTACCATTTATCACACAAAGTCCTACCCACCACACACAAGGGCTAGGTCATGGGACATAACCGAACTTGTCTTTACCCATCCACAATACAAGGGCAAGGGTCACGGGACAGTTCACAATCAATATCAATCTCAAGGGTTAGGGCAAGCACTCCTCCCAATCCCTTGAATGGTACCCTCCCTACGACATCGAACCACCACCACTCTCATTTGCTCACATGATTATTGATGTTCCATTAGGTTGGATTTAGGTGAATGATTCAAGATTGCCAAGGAGTGGTCCTCGTAGGATCCATCTCCGTATTAGTCATTCATTGGGTTCATTGCGTTCATTGTTAGGACTCCCAATAAATTCATAAGGTTCCACAACCAAGGGCAACCTACCAACATGCCATGGGACTCGACACAACACGTTCAAGGGGAGACCCAACGACGCCCAACCCAACACAAATCACACACACCCATACGCCACATTTTTGCGACAACCAAGAGTCCATTTTCTCCTAAGTGAACGACAACCATTAAAATAACCCAAAGCACGATCACACAATCATTAGACCCTACGACAACCCAATGTAGTAAAATCCTCCAAAATCAAGTCAAGTACTCATTGAGACATTATATCGAATACGTAACGGCCATCGACTCCAAAGGCCTCTACAAGACTCAACAATCACTTATTCGATACCCAAGTGGATCACAATTACTCCGACGACGATAATCGAACCCAATTCATGACATCTCAAGCACACTAAACCCAAATATGATAGCACATGAAATCAAATACGATACACGATGTAGATTATGAAATTGAAGGAAATCAACAACAAATAGGAATGCTATAGACATCCACGCACATACACAAGATAGGAGTTAAAAGATCACCCACCGGAGAGCCGCTGGAAAAGTCACCGGAAGAGTCGCCAGAAAAATCGACGCGAATCTATATACGTCAAAACGATTACAACAATGAGTACTACAACATTTACTAAAGGCGTAATTCAAGAAACCCAACTCTAGAAATCGACTTACCGGAGAACGGCGACCAATCACTTCAATCCTTATGTTGCCGGAGAGATCTTGATGCGGTGAACCACGTTTCTCCTTCGCAAAACTTGATCCGGGCTCGATTGCCCCTTTGATTTGAAGAGAGAAGTGAGAGGGAGAGATAGATCTAGGGTTAGAGAGAGAGGGAGATCTGGAAATGAGGGTTTGGAATGCCCCAAATCGAGCCCAAACATTTTTTTTTTGGAAAGTGAATTTATTCCAAATAATGAAGAGGCAAATGCCAAAGTTACATCACTAAGGGCCAATTTACTAAAGAAGTAAATTAGGACCCTCACAGCTAATAAAACAAAAGCTAGAAAGAAAAGCTAGAAAATTGCAAAACAACACAATACAGCAAAGAAAACTATAACAGAAAGGTAGCCATTTCTGCCCACTGTGGATCTTGGAACTCCAATGAATCTGATCAATAGGAAGTGCAGATCGTGATCATGATGAAAGATACGCCATCTCAGATAGTTATTGCCTCGTTAGAAGGAAGCGAAAATCAGAGCAGTTGAAAGCCAGCTGTGAAGGTATTGATGCGATTGGATCCTTGCGGTTTGCAGCCCACGAATTGATTTTGGATGAGATAATGTCTCTTGTTCGATTGAGATCAGCCACAACCCCGTTGAAAACCATATTGTTCT
>NMUG010001845.1:0-16991 GCA_002855965.1 Monotropa hypopitys | reverse complement strand
TATCAACACACACACAATTGAATCATACTTAAAAACAGCTGAATTTCCTGAGAAGAATGACCTGGACTCTCCAGTTATTATGCTTGAACGATATAGTTTGAACTCACTTACGCTTGAATGGAATTCAATCCTGATTTACATTTTTATTGAATTGTGCAAACAAAGAAATAGGTCAAGCATTGTGCTCAGTTTTGTTTTTTTGAGGGGCCTTGTTTTTTCCTGGCGCAGTGTTTTCTTGTCTTGTTGCGGGTCAGTGTTTGTTTTTCTTTTTTGCGCTGTTGCCTGTGTTTGGCTGGCGTCTCCTGTATTCTATCCCTGGCCACCTATTTGTGGTGTTTTTATATATTTCTTCTGCTTTCCAAAAAAAAGGTGGTTCATTTGGTCAAAGTATTATGACACAATCATGGAGTCGAGGAAGCGACTTGGGAGAGCGAGGAGACTATGCGGAAGAAGTATCCTCACCTATTTGTAGGTATATTATTTCCTTACTTGCTTTAAATTTCAGGGGCGAAATTTTCTAAGGGGGGGAGAGTTGTAATACCCGTATCATTCGTAATTTTTTTATTATTTCTTTGTGTAAATAAATAATGTTCCTTAATAATATTTGGGTTTGACACGGAGGTCTAGATATTGAAATTATAATGTTAGATGAGTTTAGAGGTAAGGGTTGCGATTGAGGTCGAGAAGTGAAGTTACGTCTAACTTAAATAAATTGCATGAATGTTAATCTTCGAGGTTTCAAAATAAAATGGTGTTAGTCTTGGGAAGGTTCTAGGGTGGTCATATAATGCAAATTTGGGATTTAGAATGTTGAGGAAGTGTTAGGAGTTGAGTTTGAAAGGTTGGATTAGAGTTTGGTGAAGAAATTGGGAAAATTTGGCATTTTTGTCCGGACCATGAGTGTAGTCGTCCGAACCACGGAGCAGCAAGTCGGGAGTAAGGTTTCGGTGATGCTCGTCCGGACCAAGAGGACGTCTCGTCCGTACGAGAGTGATGGCCGTCCGGACGGGGAACCGGACGAGGGAGCAGAGAGTTGGGGATGTTCTGGGTTTGGGCTCGTCGGGACGGAGGTGGGTCTCGTCCGGACCAAGGTAAGGTCTCGTCCGGACGGGGACCTGGTCGTCCGGATGGCGCGGTAGACGGGTTGTCAAAGTTAGACGCGGAAATTATATTTTTAGGGGCTTTTTGGACCTTTCACTCCCTAAACGTCTAACCTAAGTATATTAGCATGTTTTAGAGGTTATAAGCCTCATTAGCCTCCATCTAAACTCCCTAAAACTAGAGAGAACCTCCATTGAAGAAAGCTTCAAGGTTGAAAGAGATTGGTAAATTTTGGTGCAAGGAATTCTCTTATAGGCTTGTACTATTGGTAAGTCTTTGACTCTTGGGTTTTATGAAATCTCTACCTCTCTATCTCTTCTTCTAATTCATGAGATTAGTATATACATGAGTTTAAGGTTTATGTATGTTCATGCTCATGTCCGGATCTATGGATTTTCCATAGGAAAATATATATCTTGAGTTTAATCTTAATATTTTATGAAGTTAAGTCTCTCTATCTCTTCTATGATCCTTGGGTTAGGTTTGTGTATCACGTTCATATATAGATATGATGTGTATGGTCACTGGATCTATAGATTTCTCTTAACGACCATGTCGTCAATATAAGCCTACATTGTGTCCCTGATTTGCCGGGAAAACATCTGTGAGACCATACGCTGGTAGGTGGCTCCGGCATTCTTGAGACCAAAGGGCATGACTTTGTAACAGTACACCCCCTTAGGGGTGATGAAGGCTGTATTCTCCATGTCCTCCTCGGCCATTGAAATCTGGTGGTAGCCCCTGTAGGCATCCATGAAACTGAGCCTCTGGTGTCCGGCGGTGGCGTTGACTAGCTGATCAATCCTGTCCAAAGGGAAGCAGTCCTTCGGACAAGCATCATTAAGGTTCGTGCAGTCGACGTATACTCTCCATTTGCTGGACTTCTTTTGACGACCACTGTGTTGGCCAACCAGGTGGGATACTGGACCTCCCGGATGGCATCAGCTTCTAACAATCGGTCCACTTCTTCTACGACCACCTGAGTATGTGCCGGAGAGGAATGTCTCGGTCTTTGGACGACGGGATGCCGGGAGGGATTGACATTCAGCTAATGACAGATGAACGAGGGGTCCACTCCAGGCATCTCGTATGGAGTCCATGCGAAGACCTCAATGTTATCCTTTAAAAACTTCACATACTTCTCTCGGTCCGTTGGAGGGAGTGAGGATCCAATAACAAATGACCGATTGCCGTCCTCATTGATCGGAACGGTGATGAGCTCTTCTACTACCTTATCGGCTACCGGTGCGCCTACATCTTCAAGAACTGGGGCGTCCGGGACCTCGACCCACTGAACCTGCTTCATCTGTTTGTCTTCCCAGACGACCGATATATAGCACTGCTTTGATGCTGCTTGATCGCCATAGACATTCTCATGTAGTCCGGAGTCCCCAATAAACCGGACAACTTGGTGGTAGGTTGAGGCAATCGCTCGCATAGAATGGATCCAGGTCCGGCCAAGAATGGCATTGTACAGACTTGGAACGTCAACAATAATGAATTCCATGTTGACTGTTCTGGATCCTGCCTGGACTGGGAGGGAGATTTTACCGAGGGGCCAGACCGGAGCTCCGTTGAACCCGACCAGTGGGATGTCAGCTAGCTACAAATCATCAAAGGAAAGCTTAAGGGCTTGGAATAATGAAAAATACATTACCTTTGCAGAGCTCCCCTAGTCGATGAGGATGCACCGGACGTTGGCCGGTCCGACGCGAAGGGTGACGACCAAGGCGTCGTTGTGCGGGAACTGGACTCGCTCGAGGTCCTTCTCAGAGAAGGTGATAGACCAGCCCGGTCTCTCAGAAGGAAACTTCCGCTTAAGGGTAGAGCTGACCGTTAGCACTTGCTTTGTAGCATATGCCTAGTCGATCTCTGTCCGGAGGCTTGCGGTAGCTTCTTTGTTGAGGGGCCCGTGGATGACATTGATCGTCGGGACTTCCTCCTCCGGTTGAATAGGACGTCCGATCCTCTGAGCCAGCTCCAGAGTCTTCTTCTGATCAACCCACTAGGCTAGGTGACCTTGCTGCACCAGGAGCTTCACGTACGACTTGAAGGGTTTGCACCCGGTCGTGAAATGTCCTTGCTCCTTATGATAAGTGCAGTGGATCCTCTTATCCTTCGTCTTGCCGGCCGTTCCGAGCTTGTGATCCGTCCAAGCAAAGAAAGGTTGATTCTCGATGTGTTTGAGCACTACATAGATAGGCTCGATGAAGACCGTCGTTTCAGCGGTGAACTCATGGGCTTTTGGAGCCTTCGGGCCTCTTCTTCTCCCAGCTTTGAGAGTGTTCACCTGCCGCAGGCCTCCTGGCGGTTGTGGTGATGGGAACTGCTGATCCGGACGCTAGGAGGCTCGCTCATCAAAGAGATCCTCTAACTGACATAATTTTTCAACCCGAAGGATAAGATCGTCCATATCTTCCGACAGATGGAGGGTGAGGTCAGCGAAGATCCGACTGCTGCTGTCCAGACCATTCTTGAAAAAAGAGGTGGCCACTGTTTGGTCGCAGCCCTGGATTTCATTAAATAGCTCCCAATACCTTTCGGCATATTGCCGGAGGCTTTCGTTCGGGCGCTTCCTGAGACTAATGAGGGTGTCGACCTGCTTGGTTTGCCGACTGCTGGTGACAAACCTATCCATGAAGGCTTTCTCAAGATCCCAGCAGCATGAAATACTACATGGAGGGAGCTTGTTAAACCATAGGGAGCCCAGAGTGTCAAGGCTAGTGGGAAATACCTTGCACATGATGGCTTCGTCGGTGGTGTAGAGAGAGATGGTCTGCCGATAGTGAATGAGATGAGTGTATACGTCTGTCTTGGGGTCGTACTTTGTGAACTTCGGTAGGTTGAAGCCTGTGGGGAGAGTTGCTAGCTCGATCTCCGGGATGAAAGGGGAGAGGCTAAGCTGCTGAAGCCTAGCGTCGACGGATGCCTTCTGCTAAATGGCTATCTTCTCAGGGCTGGCGGCCATCTGTCTCCGATGATAGTTCAGATGGTCCCTGAGGTATCCAACTGGAGGAGGAGAATCATGATTCCTGGGATGCCTTCTCTTATGGCCAGAGAAGTCACTTGCTCCGCGATACCGGTCGGAGCGCTGATTGTCTCTTCGTCAACGGCGCTTGTGGCTTGCTTCTGAGGTTTCCATGGGCTGCGTGTCCGGCAAAGCTGCTCTGACGGGGGTCAAATTTCATTCAGTCGTGAGGGGAAGAGTCTCGCGAGATCTTCCAGAGCGAGAACTGGAAACAACACTGATGGAGGGTCGATGTCTGGGGGATCGGATACGACGGCCTCCTGACTGGCGCTGCCGGATGGGGGATCGGCGGTCCTTTATCTGCGCGGCCGTGATCGTTTAGCCTTTCCGATCGCTCCAGGTCCGACTTCCTGATTATGTGCTCTGAGTCGGCCTGCAGAGTTTCAGAGGGAACAGGAGGGCACAAGAGCGGACCACTGGCGAGCCTCGCTAGCTGATCCTTGAGGAAGGCTATTTCCAAATCCTTCTAACGGAGCTATTCATCAGGTTGCTGAGAGGTGGATCCTAACGGAGCCGGGGGAGGGTCTGCAACAACAATGGTTGTCAGAGGAGGGGCAAGAGGCAATCGGCGATAGTGGTGATTGTGAGAATCGTCGGCGGCCATGGTGGGAGGAAGGAACGCTGTAGAGAGGGATAGACTGTTGGTCACCTGAGTCTGGGAGCAAGTTCCCCAGTGGAGTCGCCAATTGTGGTGACTGAGAGTCCGGAGGGCTCTTCGGATCCTTCAGGCTCTGGCCGGAAGGTTGGGATGAATGCTTCGGATGGATGAGCGGTCACCTATAAGAGAAAAGGGATCACCTGCTTGGCTGTTGCGACACAAAGGTCAGTGCCCACCGTTCGACAGCGACCGAGAGGGGCCTCCGATGGCTAAGTCAGCAACGGTAAGAGAGAGAAACTGTAAGCTGAAAGAGCGGTCGGAGAGATATCAGAAAAACAGTCCCGTGAACAGTACTTTGACGTGGTATATATAGTCGTCCTGACTTGGCGCCAAATGTGCAAGCGTGTGATGCACACAGGGGGAGGCCAGGTGCTGACGTCAGCCCTATGATGCTGTTGGGCCTGTCGCGCCTGGAAATTTTCCCGTCCTTCCCTCGTCTCCTCTCTTCGGGTGGAGCCGTTTTCCGGGACGGGAGAATCCGCGCTGATGGGATTTATTAAAAAGGGGGTTTGTTTGAAAAACGGATGACGGCCTGAGTGTGCCGGTTTAGAAATTTCGGAGTCACCACTCGGCATTTTATTCTTGGTGTGCCAAGTCACCGCTATTTTATTTAAAATGAATATTTAAAAAGATGTCATTTTATTTGAATAAAATGTCTTTTTGTTTGGAAAGGTGTCTGCAAACCAGAAATTCAAAGTTCGGGGATTAAATTACGAATGGGGAAGGTGTTAGGCACCCCACTCACCCTTTCGGTACTTTCATTTTCAAAAGTAAATCTTTTTAGGATCCGAAATCAATTGTTTTCTTGGCTAGAGAAAAGAATAATTATTACTGATATGAATGAAATGAATTGAAATTTAAATAGCAAATAAGGAATAGTTGTTGACGGGCAGATTTCGGCCCGATATTTAATATGAAAGAATTATTTTTGAGTCGGGCGGAACTTCGGCGAAAAATGGTTTTCTACAGTCGGACAGAACTTCGACTATGTTTGGAAAAACGATTTTAGTTTAATATAGTTTTATTTGCAACAATCAGACGGAACTTTGACTGTGTTTTTAGAAATAAATCTGAGCCAGACGGAGCTTCGGCTGAAAAAGGTTTTCTACAATCGGACAGAATTCCGACTGCGTTTGAAAAGCAATTTTGTATTTTACGGTCGGACAGAGCTTCGACCGATTTTGAAATGTTTTCTTTGTTTTCTTTGTTCATTTATTTTGTTTGGGAAGTTCTAAAGAATATTTAAATGATCCGGCATGACCCGAGTCATAAAACATTCTTTTAATCCGAGTCTGATAGCTACTACAAGCTTTCACTTCAGAGTACAGATTTGAAGAACTTGGTTTTAGTTTTAAAAAGTATTTTTGACGTTTTACAGTCGGACAGAGCTTCGACTGTGAAAAATGATTTTTCTATTTTTGGGTCGAACAGAGCTTCGACTGCGAAAAGATATTTAATAAAACGTTTGCTATTTAGTGGAAATTCTACAGAATGTCAGATGCTCCGGACGGATCCGAGTCATAAGACATTCTTTTAATTCGAGTCCGATAGCTACTGCAAGCTTTCACTTCGGAGTACGGATAAAGGAATTGGGTTTTCATTTAAAAGTATTTTTTTTGTATTTTTCAGTCGGACAGAGCTTCGACTGCGTTTTGAAAAATGGGGAGGGGAATTATTTCTTTAAGTGTGAAAAATCCCTCAGAATATCGAGTGCTCCGGACGAGGCCGAGTCACAAGGCATTCCTTAAATCCGAGTCTATTAGCTACTGCAAACTTTCACTCTAGAGTACGAATTCCGGAATTTAGTTTTATTTGAAAGTGTTTTGGAGAAAGCGAAAGTTAATCGCTGAAGAGAGATAGAATGCTGTAATATGTATGTATGGACAGGGGTGTAAGATATCATATATATAAACCGAGCTGGATATATTCTGAGCTTGACGGAAACAATGGATAAGATATCATATATAACCGAGCTGGATATATTCCGAGCTAGACGGCAACAATTTGTAAGATAGCATATATAACCGAGCTGGATATATTCCGAGCTAGACGGCAACAATTTGTAAGATATCATATAGAACCGAGCCGAATATATTTCAGGCTAGACAGTAGATATTTTAAGGCGAAGACGTCTTTATGTTCTTCTCGTTTGCGACAGCGGAGCCGGCATAGCCAAGCATGTGCCGAATTCTAACGAGGAGAAAGACATAAAATGACGAATTCTTTAACAGATATGGGTTTTAAAGCAGTAAAGACAAGTATTTAACAAATAAAAGCAAGTTGTATTACTATATCTGTACAATTACGTGAGACAACTTCTTAAGATAACTTCTTTAATATATAGTAAGGCATAGTGTCGGATGAGGCCGATCGACTAATGCCGAACTATAGATTAGAAGGTTACCAAGAGTCTCCGAAAAATGATAGAATCAAAATGGTATTTACCGTATAAAATCTACAGGGGTTCGGATACTTCGCAAAGATGCGGTTGAAAAATGAAATAGGGTAAGGACCCGAAGATTTTTGGTTTGTGGGTTGTCGGATTTTGGGAGTGTTTGGAAGTTGGAAGTGGGTAAGCAAGTTGTGGGATCTTTACAATGTTGAGGGTTGGCCCCTATATATAATCAAAAGATGTCGCAACTATAGTTGCGACATTACAGGTCATCGGCACAATGGGCTGCCACGTGGCCCATGTGCTGGCTTGGATATTTTGGGAAGCTTCCGGGGTCGGGTTGACCTTATATCTTGGGGTAAAATTAAATAAAAATAAATAAAATGAAAATAAAATATCTATAATTGTAAAAATATCCCGAAGTTCTGAATCTTGGTCCGAAGCTTCTGTTTGCGCTTGGCCGGCACCTTGACGAACTTGGACTTTGACAGTTTAAATTTGATATTCATGATCGTTGAGTTGGATTAGGAATATAGCAAATATCTCGGGCTTGATTCGGACACTTCCCGGAAAATCTCTGAAATACGGCTCTGCCGCTTTAAATAAAGTGAGAAGCGCGGGTTGCACCTTCTGGACTGCCCGGCTTCTGGAAAATCTGTTCAGTAGGGAATGTCAGACTTTAAAGATAAGGTCCGTGCAAAATTCGTTCACTAATTTTTGAGACTGTTGGTCAGCTGTGGGGAAAACCGAATGGACTGACGTTCATGCTTAATTAAATCTCGGATCTGGATCGGACGAATTTAATTTTTGTACTTGCTTCTCGAGGACTTATTCACTGTCAATATTCTCTCTGACAATAGGATTTTGACTATGCATGCGGGATTTTGCTCGTTCCCGGATATTCTGCCTGTTCGGATGTGGTTTCGGTGCCGTCCGTCAGAAATTTGTCTCGACCGGAGCGTCGGATTTAAATTCTGCGACAGGTAAATGTTTCTCAACATTTTATCACTGTCGGTCCACTGTTACTAAAATTTTTAGATACTGTCGGTGTTGCTCACGAAGAGTTCGAACATCCCGGATGTACACGTTAATTTGTGAAAAGATATTTTTGCAGATTTTTGAATAAGTTGAAGACTGAGTCAAAATTTGGGTATCAACAGCTTCCCCTCTTTGTGTACTTTGCGCAGCAATGGTAGACAAAGAAATTGATGCGTGAAATTTTGAGTCACGACTTTTGTTTCTGATTTTCCCGGCTCCTCTGAGGAATTTGGCATCTGCTGATGGAATCAGAAAAATTTTCTTAGTTGTCGATGACGCGGATCGGGCTCGTCGAAGTCGCAGTTCGGATCAGTCTGATCGCGATGGAGGTTGTTCTGATCCATTGTAGAAGATGACAGAACTTGACCCTTGGGGTGCCAGCTGGGCACGTGGCTCAAAGCTGACAGCATTTATTTTTTTTATCAATGTCGCAACTACAGTTGCGACATTAGGCCTACTTAAGGGGCAGCGGAGGCAGCTAGCCTCACTGCATTCTGAAAGGTTGTGGCACTTCTCAAGACTCTGAAGAACTTCTGCTTTCACTCGGATTACTCAGACAACGTCCCGGCGCTCGATCCCTCAATCAGTCTACTCCCGGCAGACCCTGTTCTGACAATACAAGTAAGCGTCTGACTCCTTTTCTTTCCTTTGTTCAGTATATTCGGAATACCTATGCTAGGAAATACGCAAGTTAGTCGAAAAGTTTTTTAGTTTGAATTCTATTGAACATGAAACGTCTGTATTATAGCAGTCACGCCGTACGTTTAGAAGATTTTTGAACTTAATTTGACGATACGATTTTGAAAATGTTACTTTAAATTTGGCTAGGGCGATCGTTAGTGAGATTGCGCCGCTAGGATTTAAGTGTTATGAATTAGATGTCGTAAAAAAGTTTTTTTTTTTTTAAAATGACCGTAGGAAGGTGTCATTAATTTTTTTGGAACTCGATAAATTTATAGTAAAATAGTATCGAAATTCTTATGAACTGGCGATTATGATCGCGAAGAGAATATTTTTCGAAAATTTAAGAAACGACCGATAGAAAGATATCGTTTTGAAAAATTTTGGGACTTAACGGTTAGTTGTAGGAAATTACTACCGAAGTCATCGTAGGTTGGCGATCGTGGTCGCGAAAAGCATGTATTCTGAAAAAAAATTTGTAGTGGGTGACCAATTAGAAGTTATCACCAGAATAATTTTCTAGATTTAACACAATGACCGTAGATAGATGGAACGGTGCCTTGAAGTTTTTCTTTAAAGGGAAATCAGACCAAGTGGAATTCGATCAATATTCTAAAACTGATCCTGCCTAAGTAGGCAGACATGCCATTTTAGAAATTATTCGAAAATAACTTAGATCGTCACTCCAGAACGACAAATTCTTTGAAGGAAATTAGACCCAATGGAATTCGATCAATATTCTAAAACTGGTCCTGCCTATGTAGGCAGACATGCCATTTCAAAAATTATTCGAAAACAATTTAGGTCGTCATTCCAAACAAATAAATTCTTTGAAGGAAATTAGACCAAATGGAGTTCAATCAATATTCTAAAACTGGTCCTGCCTAAGTAGGCAGACATGCCATTTTAGAAATTATTCGAAAACAATTTAGGTCGTCATCCCAAAACGACAAATTCTTTAAAGGAAATTATACCCAATGGAATTCGATCAATATTCTAAAACTGGTCCTGCCTAAGTAGGCAGACATGCCATTTCAAAAATTATTCAAAAACAATTTAGGTTGTCATCCCTAACTGATTGTGTCGGCATAAACAAACATTTCAATTCCAAACTGTCAAAGAAAAAGTTCTTAGATTAGAATTCCCAATTGGTGTTGCCTAAGTAGGCAGGTGTGCCGTTTTGATAACTGTCCGCAAAATTTTGGTTCAACGTTTCAAATTAGTACTGTCCGAATAAGTCAACATTTCAATTTAAGAATTGCGAGAGAAAATTTTCTTAGATTAAAAATTCCAAGCCGGTCTTGCCATAGTAGGCAAGTATGCTGCTTTAGGAAATATCAAAGAAAATTTTCTTTCGAAGATGGTGATTTTAAAACTTTTACCTGAGTAATATCCGTAGGAAAAAATTAACAGATATACCTGAGTAATAGCCTTAAGAAGTTTGCTACTACTGGCAAAATTTAAAATTTGCCCCAGTGATCGTAATAAGATAACACTGGAACGTGAAACTTTAACTGATATACCTGAGCAATAGCCTTAAGAAGTTTACTACTACTGGCAAAATTTAAAATTTGCCTTAGTGATCGTAAAAAGATAACACCGGATGTAAAAATTTAACAGAGTTACCTGAGTAATAGCCTTAAGAAGTTTGCTACTACTGGCCAAATTTATAATTTTGCCCAAGTGATCGTAAAAAGATAACACCGGGACGTGAAACTTTAACTGATATACCTGAGCACTAGCCTTAAGAAGTTTGCTACTACTGACAAATTTAAAATTTGTCCCAGTGATCGTAAAAAGATAATACCGGGGTTGTGAAACTTTAACTGTTATACTTGAGCAATAGCCTTAAGAAGTTTGCTACTACTGGCAAATTTAAAATTTGCTCCAGTGATCGTAAAAAGATAACACCGGGGTTGTCTGATACTGTAAAACTCGTAGCCTTAGAAATATGCTAGCTAGATATTTGAATGCGTAAGTATGTGGCCCTAGGTAGTTGCCGGTATAAGTATTAGAATGTAAACCCGTAGTCCTAGGCGGATACTACAGTAGGTGTTTGAAATGCAAACCCGTAATCCTAAGCAGGTATTACTGTAGGTTTGAAATATTAATTTGTGGCCGTAGGTAGATACCACTAAGATTCCCTGAAGATGCAAACCTGTAGTCATAAGCAGATACTACCGTAGGTTCGGAAAATTTAATCGTGTCGATAATCATAGGAAGAAGTTACCGAACGGTTGTACCTGTAGGATTTGAAAATATTTGTTACCTGAACTTAAGTCGCTTGACTTGCAGGATTCTAATAATTTGCACCTTTGCTTTGCAGGATGAATTCTCGACATCAATCGGGGAAGGAGCCTGTTGATGAGGCTGGACCTTCTAGACTTGCAGACGAGGCTGGGCCTTCCGTACCGGCAGAAAAGGAAGAGGAAGAGGAGCTTCCCTTTGGCATTGATGATTTTGATTTTGCGATGGCTGCTGGCCCTGCGGAGTCGACCAGGTTTGGATATTATGAGGCTTTTCCCTAGATGGTATGGGGTGACAGTTGATAAGGACGATGGTTCCCGAGGAGCTCCGAGAGGCTAGCTTGAGTGTTCGTGATACACCGCTTCTGACGCAGCTTCGATCGCATCCTTCGATGTATTTACGCGCACGGGCAGTTCCACATGAGAGGACTTTCCGCGAAGCATGCTATCAGGCAGTTGAGGTGTGCAATAATGCACACCCCGTATATAGAAATTTTCTGGTGGAGCAGGGATGTCTGATATACCTGCAGCACAGTCATAGATTTTTTTGTAGCTTTGATAGCATTTGTTTTTTATTTCAGCAGGACTCCATGTGTAGTTAGCCCTTTTCGTTCTTCTTTTTGTAGCAGGGTACTCTGTATTAGTTAGCCCTTTTTGTTCTTCTTTTTGTAGTAGGGCACATTGTGTTAGTTAGCCCTTTTCGTTCTTCTTCTTTTTTTGTAGAGCATTGTTGTATCATTTTGTATGTATGAATACGCATTCTACTACTTGCAAATCAATATCAAATGAGAAGTAATACATTCATAAATACTTAAAAATCTCTGTTAAGAGCAATTGATACTTAATTCAGGTTGATCAATCAAAATGGTTTTAATGAATATGGCCTCACCTATTGATCGCAGGCGGAAACCCTGATTCGTCTTTTTGCTGAAAAGGTGACGATGTAGTCTTTAGCACATGAAGTTTTGGACCATTTGACCGAATTGAACTGAATCCTCAGAGAAATGTTTTCTTTCGGAAGGTCGATCTTCAAGCTGACATCTGTTCTGACTTCAACTGTTGCCCAGATATGTTCTGTCGGTCTAGCTAGTTTTGGGAGAATGATCTCGTGTGTGTGTGTGTTTTATTGGCTTTTTCTTTATCCATTTTTGCCGTAATCCCCTCTCAGGTGATGATTACGCTGGATGCCTTTTATTTTTGTCCGATTTTGTTATCGTTCCCTCTCGGGTTTTAACCATACTGGATTGATTCATTTTTGTTGTAGCCCCCTCTCGGGTTTTGACTACACCGGATTTATCCCATTTATTTTGCCAAGGTCCCCTCTCGGGTTTTAACCATGCTGGGCTTTTCCATTTTTGCCATAGTTTTTTCTTCTCAGGTTTTAACTATGCTGGATTTTTTTTGACAATGATCCAGATTTTAGACTTCACCAATACACAAGCTTCTTGACCAAGTTCTGATTCTTTTGAACGAATATGAGCACTTCCGTTTAGGAGGAGAGGCTGAAGAATTCAGAAAGAGATGGAGGAGAGATCTTTTGTAGAATCCCCCTTTTTATTTGTGTAAAGGGGGTAGCGATTTTATTTTGATCATCGAATTATCGTGATGATGCTGAATTTATTTTTTTCGCTCTTTTCAGATAAGAGGAGAAGGGGAAAACTATGATTGAAGCCTCAAAGGAAGGAGTGGAAATGCTACTTCACTCAAATTGTACCGGATCTTTAGTAAGAAGGTGATGCATTTATAGAAATTTAAAATCTGATTGGAATTTTAGAAAAGCAGATACAAATTAAGCATGGTAGAGCTTAAGCATATCTGCATTGAGGGGGAGGAGGAACTCAAGACCATCCATTTCTGTGAGAATGACGGCTCCCCCTGATAGTACTTTGGCCACTATGAAAGTCCCTTGATAGTTGGGAGAGAACTTCCCTTTTGCTTCTTCTTGGATGGGAAGAATCCGCTTCAATACCAAGTCGCCTTGCTGAAAAAGTCACGGCCGTACGTGTTGATTGAAGCTTTTCACAATTCTTCGCTGATAGCACTGTGAATGATAGATTGTTGCTAGTCTCTTTTCATCCAGGAGAGCCAACTGATCATGTCGGGCTCTGACCCATTCTGTATCTTCCGTTACGGACTCCATCATGATACGGAGCGACGGGATTTGAATCTCAGGAGTGAGGACAGCTTCGTAGCCATAAACCAGGGAATATGGAGTTGCCCCAGTAGAAGTTCTTGTAGATGTTCGGTAGGCCATAAGTGCAAATGGTAGGTTCTCATGCCATTCCCGATATGTGTCTGTCATCCTACGGATGATCCGCTTGATGTTCTTATTGGCTGCCTCCACCGCTCCGTTCATCTGCGGGCGATAGATGGTCGAATTCTGATGTTTGACATGGAACTGGTCGCATAATCGCTGCATCAGGGAGCTGTTCAAATTCTTCGCATTATCTGTGACTAGAGTCTCTGGCAGACAATACCGACAGATAATCTTGTTTCTGATAAACCGCGTGATGACCTTTTCGGTTACATGCACGAAACTGGCTGCTTCAACCCATTTGGTGAAGTAGTCGATAGCAACTAGTATGAACCGATGGCCATTAGAAGCTTTGGGGTTGATGGTTCTGATGACGTCGATTCTCCATGCTGAGAACGGCCACGGGGAGACCATGACTTGGAGTTCCTTAGGAGGTGCTCTCAGGACATCCCCGTGAATCTGACATTTATGGCCTTTCTTGATGTACTTGATGCAGTCGGTTTCTATCGTTGTCCAATAGTAACCGGTACGTAAGATTTTTCTAGCAAGGGTATGACCGCTCATGTGCGGGCCACGAGTCCCCTCGTGCAATTCCATCACGAGCTTGCGGGCTGTAATAGAATCTACGCAGCGCAAGGGGTCGTGCGTAGATCTTTTGAAAAGAATTTCCCCGCACAAGAAGAATTGAGATGTCAATCTTCGGAGGGTTCGTTGGTCATTAGGGACAACTCCGTCGGGGAAGGTCCCTGACTGCATGAAGGACTTGATATCCTGGATCCACGGATGGTTGTCTCTTTCATCCGAAATCAGAGCGCAATGGGCTGGCGAGTCTCTGACTTGGATTTGTATGGCCGGAATCTATTCCTCATCGGAAAAGTGTATGGCGGCTGCTAGAGTTGCCAGGGCATCTGCAAAAGAATTTTCGGCCCTGGGAATATGATGGAAGCTGACTTCCGTAAATTTGGCTCGGAGGCCTTTGATCGTCTTGTGATAAGGGATTAGTTTTGGATCCCTTGTCCGGAAGGTTTCATTGCTTTGCTGTATAATCAGATCGGAATCTCCGTATACCTGCAATTTGACAATTTCATAATCTAGGGCCATCTGTAGTCCTAGAATGCATGCTTCATATTCTGCCATGTTGTTTGTAATGACAGACTCTTTCTCAAAGAGGAGTTTTTCCGCAGCAGGAAAATGTGTCCCTTGTTCGGAAATTAAGACAGCCCCTATCCCGGCGCCTTTTTGATTATATGCTCCATCAAAGAAGAGTTTCCAGTCCAGGGACTTGTCTTCTGTTTGGGAGTAGAAAATAGCCTCGTCAGGGAACAACGGTTCCATTGGTTGTTTGTCATCTAGAGGGTTCTCTGCCAGATATTCTGAAATGATTCGTCCCTTTTCTGATTTTTGAGTGGCAAAGACTATGTCGAATTCTGACAGAATCATATGCCATCTAGCGATGTGGCTAGTGAGTATTGGCTTTTCGAATAGATACTTGAGCGGATCCATCTGAGAAAGCAAGTAAGTCATATGATGAATCATATAGTGGCGAAGCCGATGAGCTGCCCAAGCTAGGGCACAGTAGGTCTTCTCCAATGCAGAATAATTGTTCTTGTACGTAATAAACTTTTTGCTGAGGTAATAAATGGCTTGCTCTTTCTGCCCATCTTCTGAATACTGTCCCAGCATACACCCTATGGAGTGATCGAGCACTGTCAGATACATAAACAGAGGCTTGTTTGGCCGCGGGGAGACCAAGATTAGTGGCTCTAGCAAATATTTTTGAATTCCTTCGAATGCGCTCTGGCAGTCAGCAGTCCATTCTTGGGGTATATTCTTACGTAACAAGCGGTATATCGGATCACAGATCTGTGTCATCTGTGCTATAAATCGGCTGATGAAGTTCAATTTCCCGAGGAAGGATCTGACTTCCTTTATACCCTTCGGAACGGGCATCTCGAGGATGGCTTAAATTTTGGTTGGGTAAATCTCGATACCCCTTTGACTGACTATGAATCCAAGAAGTTTTCCGGAGGTTACCCCGAAGGCACACTTGGCTGGGTTAAGCTTGAGTTTGTATTTACGGAGACGGTCGAACACTCGTCGGAGGTTCCACAGGTGCTCCTCTTTATGCTTCGATTTGACAATCATGTCGTCTACGTAGACTTCCAATTCCTTATGTTTCATGTCATGGAAGAGCATGACCATTGCTTTCTGATAGGTTGTACCTGCATTTTTCAGTCTGAACGGCATAACTTGATAATAGAAAAATCCACACGGAGTGAGAAAGGCTGTCTTTTCTTGGTCTTCTGGGGCTATCCGGATCTGATTGTATCCGGAAAAACCGTCCATAAATGAGAACATTTCGTGGCCTACTGTGTTGTCCACGAGAATGTCAATGTGTGATAAGGGAAAGTTATCCTTCGGGCTAGCTCTGTTCAGATCCCGGTAATCTATGCACATACGTACCTTCCCATCCTTCTTAGGCACGGTGACAATATTGGCTATCCATTGCGGGTATTGAACCACTCGCAGAAAACCAGCATGAAACTGATTTATGATCTCTTCTTTGATTTTCAGACTCCATTCTGGTCGAAGCCGCCTGAGTTTTTGCTTGACCGATCTGATAGACGGATCTATAGGAAGACGGTGTTCAACAATTGTAGTATTGAGACCTGGCATGTCTTCGTAACACCAGGCGAAAATGTCCAGGTAAGCGCGGAGCAATGGTGTGAGCTCTTCTTTCTGATACTTAGTGAGGTGGGTACCGATTTTGATTTCCCTGGGCATCTCTACGGTCCCCAAGTTAATGGTTTCCGTTTCCTCGATGTTGGGAGTCTTCCTCTGCTCATATTGTTCTATCATCTCTCGGATTTCTTCCAGTATTTCATCACTAGCATCATCATCGACTTATATACCCATCAGATCGAGGTCCAATTCGGTGTTGAAGTCGTATTCTTCATGTGCTAGGACTGTTTGGTCGTCTTTTTGAAAAGGACGAATTTTAGGGTTCCTGAAACGAAAAGTTATTTTATTTTTATCAATAGGTTTGCCATCGTTGCTTAAATGAGAGATAATTAAACAGACTATATGTATAAAAGCTTGCTTCGATAGTAGTAAGTAGGAACATGTAAATTCATAGGAAATTGATACATAAGTTCCATTAAAAAGAAAGACAACAAAACAGTGATTGTTGCTTTTGCCGCGTTTTACCAAAACATGTGGGCTTTGTAGACAGGACTCATCGTCCAATTAATGACTTTCTCCCCTGGGTGAGCGGGGCAGATGGTAATTGGATTTGACTGATAACATACCGGAGGATGAGTTGTGATGATTTGTGATTCGTCGTGTTTCTGAGATGGGCCCTCCTGAGGGTTTTCACCGAATATGACATTTAGCCCTTGATGATCGGGGAGTGGATTTGTGGTAGTATTGGGAGGAATCTTATTGTCCTCTAAATCGATGGCCCCTGCATCTATAATGTAACACCCCGTGTTTTTAAGTAAAACTTTTCCAACATATTTTTTTTTTGAAATAAAGTAAACACAAACATAGGGGAGTTAATAGTTATCATACAGCAGCATAGCAGTTGAAGTTCT
>NMUG010001844.1:0-16996 GCA_002855965.1 Monotropa hypopitys | reverse complement strand
AGGAGGATTTCTATGCTGCTGCAGTACATTTCAAGCAAAATAGGTAAGTTCTTGCTTCTTACTCTTTCCCCCAAAATCAACAAAAGATTGACACCAAAGGCTTCATAAGTTTTTAGCAAAGAGTGGAAACAGCACAAGCTCAAATTTTGACCAAATGGTGACAATATTTCTGGGTTTCTCAATCAAAGAATGCCATGAATCATTTCCTCCAAACATTAACCTCTAAGGCACTTAATTTTCTAGAATACAATTTCAATGAATACCCCCAATCAAAGAAAAGTAGGCCCAATGGGATTAATTTCGTGGCTATATGATCTCCACTTGAATGAGATGGGCCTTTCAATGCATCTCAATTTGAATTTAAAGTTCCTGTCCCAAATAAGCAGAAAATAAATCTTAATAAGCTCTTTTATCCAGCCACTTGAATGCCCCCTAACCTAGTGTGGGGAGAATGACTCGGGTACGATCCCAAGTTTTTCAAAGTACGCACTCAAGTGAATTCAAGCAAGTCCAGAATTTATGGAGGCCAGAAATTTGTTCATTCCAACCAGAAACCCGCAAGCTTGTCCACTTTGCAATTCTGCCAGCGAATCCTCCTCTCACCTTCTGCTTCTATGCCCTATCTCTTGGAACCTATGGGCAGCTGTGCTACGCATGTGGAACTTCTCTTGGGTAACCCCATCATCTATAAAAGAATGTTACAATTTTTGGTGGTCTATTAACATGCACTCCACCGCAAAAAAAGCTTTGGCGATCATTCTTCCTCGGTATATTATGGATCATTTGTAAGTCGAGAAACGATATCATATTCAGAGACGGCCGTGCGGAATCTATGACAATGCTCAACAGCCTAATGCATAACGTATCCATGTGGGCTAAAGGAAGAAAGGATCCGGCATTCCACCTGCTGGACCAAATATTTTACAATGCGGGAACATTGCACACCTTCATACATCACTAAATCTACCACAACGCTGTATTTTCATTTTAATTTTTACTTGTTTTCCCTCTAACTTGAGGGTGCTACTATATCATTTACTTCGTGTAAATGTTTTTTATATATTGATGCTTTTCAAAAAAAATATTTTTTTTTCTTTTTGACCATACTTTCTTTCCTGCCTCCTAAAGATAAAAGAGGCAGGCGGTTATGCTAGACCGTCCGAGTCATAAAAAAACTTTATTAAGTGATAGCAAAACAAAAAGGCTAAGCCTATCCCCCAACTTGACATGATCATTGTTCTCAATGCTTAAAGCACAGAAGACAACATTCAAGCAAAGCTAGGAAAAGAGAGAATCATAAAACAAACTACCCAAAAGAGAAATATGTACAGACAAACCTCAGCAATTGTCTCATTAAACTGAAGGGTCCATGTAGATTGGTTCCAACAGCTCTTCCACAACTTCCTCCTTGCTAACATCTTCCAAAAATAGTTTTAACCTTTGTCCGTTTACCTTGGAAATGTAACCATTAGTGGGGTCCTCTATCTCCACAGCCCCATGAGTAAACACCTTTTTCACCACAAAAGGTCCTGACCATCTTGACCTTAGTTTTCCAGGGAACAAATGCAACCTCGCGTTGTACAAAAGGACTTTCTGTTCTGGTTCAAACGTTTTTCTTGAAATCATTTTATCATGTAAGGCTTTCACTTTGTCCTTGTACACACGCGAGTTTTCATAGGTCTCATTCCTCAACTCTTTCAATTCATTTAAGTCTAATTTCCTCTTAGAATCGGCCATGGACAGATTGAAATTTACATTCTTGATGGCTCCAAAAGTGCGGTATTCCATTTCAACAGGTAAATGACATGCTTTCCCATAGACTAATCGATATGGGGACATCCCCAACACGGTTTTATAAGCAGTACGATACGCCCATAAGGCATCGGTCAACCTAAGTGACCAATCCTTACGGATGTGATTAACAGTCTTTTCCAGAATGGTTTTGATTTCTCGATTCGCAAGCTCAGCTTGTCCATTGGTATGTGGGTGGTAGGATGTGGAAACCTTATGCGTTATGCCATATTTGGCCATGAGAAGCCCAAAAGGTTTGTTACAAAAGTGACTCCCTTGATCACTAATCACAGCTTTAGGCATTCCAAATCTGGACAAAATATGCTCCTTCATGAATTTCACAACAACCCGGTGGTCATTGGTCCGAGATGGGATTGCCTCCACCCACTTTGACACATAGTCAACAACTAACAAAATGTACAAGTGTCCCTCCGAAACTGGGAAGGGACCCATGAAGTCAATGCCCCAGCAGTCAAACACTTCTATCACAATAATTGGATTGAGGGGCATCATATTCCTCCGGGTCATACTTCCAAGTTGTTTATAAGGATCACAAGTTTTACAATGAGCATAAACATCCTTAAAGAGTGAGGGCCAGTAAAAACCAGATTGTAAAATCTTGGCTACGGTCTTTTTTGCAGAAAAATGGCCCCCACAAGCTTGAGCATAACAAAAAGACATGATATCATTTATCTCATCACCATCCACACACCTTCTCATCACTTGATCCGGGCAGAATTTAAACAAATATGGATCATCAAAGAAGAATCGTTTTACCTCCTTCAAAAACTTTGCTTTTTCAAGCCGATTCCAACTTTCCGGAACCTTGCCCGTGACCAAATAGTTCTCTATATCAGCGTACCACGGGCAAGTTCTGTCAACAAACAATTGCTCGTCGGTGAAAGAATCCACAATAGGCAGGGAATGCTCATGTTCACTAAAGGACAACCTTGACACGTGATCGGCCACTACGTTTTCTACTCCTTTCTTATCTTTTATGACAATATCAAACTCTTGAAGGAGTAAGATCCACCTAATCAATCTTGGCTTAGCATCGTGCTTAGTCAAAAGATATTTCAAAGCAGAATGGTCCGTAAAGATAACGATTGGGGATCCTAAAACGTAAGGCTGAAACTTATCTAGAGCAAACACGACCGCCAAAAGTTCCTTCTCCGTGGTGGTGTAATTCACTTGGGCATCATTTAGCGTTTTGCTAGCATAATACACTACACACGGTTCTTTCCCCCTTCTTTGTCCCAACACAGCCCCGATTGCAAAATCACTAGCATCACACATGATTTCAAAAGGAAGGTTCCAATCCGGTGGCCTCATTATGGGTGATGACGTAAGCCTCTCCTTGAGGAAGGAGAAAGCCTTATCACACTCACTCGTCCACTGAAAAGGAACATCCTTTGCCAAAAGATTGCACAGTGGTTTGTAATCGAACTAAAATCCTTAATAAATCTCCGGTAAAAATCGGCATGCCCCAAGAATGAACGCACATCTCTCATTGTTTTTGGTATAGGAAGATTGGAAATGATTCCTATCTTTGAACGATCGACCTCTATTCCCTTTGACGACACAATATGACCGAGGACAATTCCACTCGTCACCATAAAGTGGCATTTCTCCCAATTCAGCACTAATTTTTTTTCCTCGCATCTCTCCAACACAAGATCAAGATTGTAGAGGCAATGATCAAAAGAGGTTCCAAAGACCGAAAAGTCATCCATGAATACCTCCACAACATTATCCAGTATATCGCTAAAATGCCAACCATACACCTTTGGAAAGTACCCGGGGCATTACATAATCCAAATGGCATTCGCTGGTAAGCGAATGTGCCAAAAGGACATGTAAATGTTGTTTTCTCCTGATCCTCGAGTGCAATCTCAATTTGATTGTACCCCGAGTATCCATCCAAAAAATAGTAGAATTCATATCCGGCAACTCTCTCTAACACTTGGTCAATGAACGGAAGTGGGAAGTGGTCTTTCCTAGTGCAAGTGTTTAGCTTTCTATAATCGATACATACTCGCCATCCGGTGACCACACGTGAAGGGATCAATTCATTTTTTTCATTCTTTGTGACGGTCATACCGGCCTTCTTTAGGACCACTTGCACTGGGCTAACCCACTTGCTATCTGGAATAGGATAGATGATACCTATGTCCAACAGCTTTAAGACTTCTCCCTTCACCACTTCCTTCATATTTGGATTTAAACGTCTTTGTGGTTGCCTCACCGGTTTTGTTTCTTCCTCAAGACAGATTTTGTGGGTGCAAATGGAGGGATCAATGTCTTTTAAATCGGCAATGGACCATCCAATTGCCCCTTGATGCTTTTTCAGAATTTTCAACAGTTATTCCTCTTGTTTGACATTAAGCTCAGATGAGATGATGACGGGAAGAGATTCTCCCGCCCCCAAATAAGCGTATTTTAGGTAAGAGGGGAGCTGTTTAAGCTCAAGTTTTGTAGGTCGTTCACGTGAAGGAATGAGATGTTGAGCAATGGTGCTAATCTCTTCAAATTTAGGCATCCATCCGTTCACGTGATACACCTCCGTCTGGTCAAGAAACTCAGAAATCTCTAACTCTACCGGTGATGGAACATGGTCCTCCATCCCGACATTCACCAAGCACATCAAAAGAGGGTCATTTTGTTCACCTCTACCAACCAAAGAAGTGGTCTCTACACTGTTGACTTTGTAAACGTCCTCATCATCACCCGGTTGTTTGCAAATATTGAACACATTAAGTTCCACAGTCATGTTTCCAAAAGTGATTTGCATGACACCCGTTCTACAATTTACCAATGCATTAGCCGTAGCCAAGAACGGACGTCCTAAAATGACTGGAATTTGAGATTTTACATTCACAACCGGATGAGTGTCAAGGACAACAAAATCAACAGGGAAGTAGAATTTATCCATTTGTACTAAAACATCCTCAATCACTCCTTTTGGTCTCTTCTCGCTCCTATCTGCAAATTGCAATGTTATCGATGTAGGCTTCAACTCTCCTAAACCCAAGGTCTCATACACATGATAAGGCAGCAAGTTTACACTCGCTCTAAGGTCAAGTAACGCTCTTTCTAGTTTCACCTCCCCAATGGTAATAGCTATCGTAGGACAGCCAGGATCTTTGGACTTAGGAGGTACACTAGACTGAATGATAGAGCTTACTTGCTCAGTGAGAAAAGCCTGTTTCGTCACATTCATTCTCCTCTTAACAGTGCACAAGTCCTTTAAGAACTTGGCATAAGAGGGGACTTGTCTTATCGCATCCAACAATGGGATGTTCACCTTCACTTGCTTAAACAGCTCAAAAATCTCAGCTTGGTGATTCAACTTGGGCATAGGCTTAAGCCTTTGAGGGTATGGTGCGGGCATTGGGCAAGTCTCCTCTCTTTTCTCAACTTTCTCTTCTACTTCAGATTTGTTCTCTTCCATTACTTCCTTTCCTTTTTCTTCTCTTGAAAATTTTGGTTTTTCTTTTGGAGTTCCCACTTGATTATTCACAACTTTTCCACTCCGGAGTGTTGTTATAGATTTCACATCTTCAATGTTCTCACTTCCGGAGGGACTTCCTTCAATGGAATTTTGTGTTTTTAAATGGTGCTGTGGTTGTGCGGGGAATTTACTTTTTTCTTACTGCAAAATCCCCACAGCACTATTTAACTTGGTGATTTGATTCTTCAATTCCCCGATGTCTTGTTTGGTACTTTGCATGAATGAGATTAACTATTCTTCCAAATTTTTTCGAATTGGTTGATTGTAAGACATCGGGGGTGCATTTCCTTGTTGATTTTGGTACACGAAACCCGGAGGTTAATTAGGAACTTGTCCTTGGAATTGGGGTTGTGGGTACCCTTGATTTTGAAATTGGTTTGGTGGAGGTGGTTGGTGTTGATTTGGAAATGTATTTTGAGGTGGAAACTGAGGTGGTGGTGGAGGAGGTTGCTGTGCTTGGGCAGAATTATCACTCTTCCAACTGAAATTCAGATGATTCCTCCATCCCGAATTATAATTCTCGGAATAGGGGGAATTAAACAATTTTCTGAATTGGCCGGACTGCTGCATGACAACATTCACTGCTGAAGGATCATTCAAAATTTCTTTGAAAGAAGGAATGGTCGGGCAGTCTGGTGTGCTGTGATTTATTGAATCACAAATTGTACACAACTCTTCCTCTCTTGGTTTTCAACCACTTCATGCACCTTTCTAACCTCCATTTGCTCAATCTTCCGAGATAGATTAGAGTTTTTGCATGAAGATCCTCTGAGACATGATACTTACCACTTACACTCGGTTGGCTTGGACCATTATCCTTGGTCCTGTCATTGGGATCTGAGACATCCCATGACTGTGCATTTTCTGAAAGATGTTCAAAATATTCAAAAGCTTCATCGGGGTCTTTACTTAAAAATTCCCCGTTGCACATCATCTCAACAAACTGTCTAGTTTTTGGAGAAGTTCCCTCATAGAAGAAGCTCACTAGTTGCCACGACTCATAGCCATGGTGAGGGATATAACTCAATAAATCCTTAAACCTTTCCCAGCATTGATAGAATGATTCGTTTGGTCTCTCTGAAAAATTTTGGATTTGTTTTTTCAATGCTATAGTTCTATGTGCTGAGAATTTTTTTTTGAAAAATTCTTTCAATAGGTCCCCCGAACTTGTGATTGACCTTGGTCTCAATGAATTGAGCCAGGTCTTAGCTTTGTCCTTCAATGAGAATGAGAACAACTTAATAAAGGCAAAATCCTCTCTCTGATTATGCTCCAACATCATTTTGACGATCTCCTCAAATTCTTTAATATGGAGATAAGGATTTTCATTCTCCATGCCATGGAAATGTGGTAGATGTTAGAGTAAACCAGGACGCACGATAAACTCTCGAGCTAGGACAGGTAGAAGGATGCATGAAGGTGCGATTGTCCTAGAAGGATTGAGATAATCACACATAGTTCGTATCTGATACTGATCATGATTGCTTCTCGCCTCCTCCTCCTCATATTGGTTATTCACTGGTGGATTATTTTGCATTTTCCTTCTATTCATACCATTGTTATTCGGTATGTTTGGAGGGTTTGGTGGATGGTATGGTGGAATCTACATGTTCTGTGGTGGTTGAGGTGATACATTATTTTGGTACTCTTCATTTTGGTATTCAACTTATTCTTGGAAATTCTGATTTGCCATGAGAGGATCATAATTTCTTAGAATAAGTCTATTGTTTAAACCGCGATTCCACATTTCAAAACAAAATTCCCTCTCTCCACTCCAGGAGCCAACAAGTTACTTTACCACCTACTCCTACTGCAGAAAAGGAAACTAGAAATGACTTGCAAGTAGAGGGATGGAAAATATCTTGATGCGCAGCAATTAGCTCAACACTCAGTGGTGCAACAATATTTTCAGCAGTTATGTGGACTCCCGGTAGTTAGCTTTGGCTCTACCGGGAATACACACTTAAAAATTTTCACAGCTTTGTTTTTGTCTTCAATTCCCGGGAATGTAACTTGCAGATTCTTGGTAATTCAACGCTCTACAGCCTCCTCCTCCGTTTGCAGGTCTGCTCTTCCGGTACAGAATACTCGTTCTTCCAGAAATACAGAACCCAATTCTTCCTTCAGCTATTCTTCCAACTCAATTCCCGGGAGTTGAGTATATGCTCTCCCGATACTTCAATGCTCTGCCCTTCCTGAGAAAAACTTTTTAGCACAACAGCTTGTATTCCCGGTAAAGGAATTGCTATCACCGGAAATACAAAGATGCTTATCTTCTTCAATCACTCTGTTTTTCCTCAGATTGTGCTTTATTTTTTTCCGTTTTGAATTTTTGAGATGTTTTTGAATTCTTCTCTTTTTTTTGTGTGAATAAGAAACTTATGGATGCACTATTTAAAAGTAAAATCAAAATTAACACCAAGTCCCCGGCAACGGCGCCAAAAAATGCTTGGTTTCCAAATGTGGAAACAATAAAAACACAATTGATTATGAAATCAATAAGTTCGAATGAGGCTCAAATCAGAGATTCAATCAACACACCCAAGCGTAAGTGAAATTAAATGAGAAAGGATTATCGATCAAGCATTATAGTTCTGGTAAATAACCAGGTCATTTTCACACGGACTTGGGAGATTTCAATTTCTCTTTCAAAACAGTGCTCATGAATGAATTGTAATAGTAAAGAACTTAAGATGGATTGGATGTCCAGATTTCTGGAGTGAGATTCAATTCAGTCAAGTGAAAACAAATTGCAAATAAAAGATAATTTAGGAAAATAGGATCTAATTCTCAGATCGTTGGTAATATAACCACATACTCTCTCTAGCAATTTCTCATAATCATTCACCTAATATTAGAATGATTACGGAAGATAAACATGAATTCCACTTAAAATCAGAAGATAGAATGAGGAATTGATCTGTGATGAACACTAACTCCCATTGAGGAATCAAATTCGAGTAAGCATACGATGTGCCAATCCATAGACTGTCTACAGCGTATCAAACCTAAAATTAATTCATCGATGGATTTCTAAAATACACACAATCAACTCCACATTCATGATACGCAGATTCCCAGAATTGAGAGAGAGATTGCAATTACATTACCTCAGATCATTGAATTAGATCCTGTGAGATTTAGCTACTCATGGACTCTAATTCTACTGAGGAACAATCAAAATTCATCAAACCCATTCTCAAACAAATTGAATGAAACAGTACTTAATTTCAAAGGAAAACGAAAAACAACTGAAATTAAAGTTCAACTGCAGGAGGAAATCGAATATCTAATGCAAGAAATGAAATAAACTCAAAGAGCAACAATCAAAACAGGAAAAACTTAGAGAGTGAAGATAAAATTTCCCTAAAAACTACTTTCTACCTGTCTGAACTGAATTTGTTATCTACTGTCCCCTTTTGAAACTGAATCTCTTCCTTTTTATACTTGCCCTAACTTTTTTCCTTCAAATTGCAAACAATTCCCTCACCTTTTATCTTTTTAGTTTTCCTCCCGCGCGTAATGTCCAGAACCCTAATTCCCGAAAATTCACCATGGGAATTACCGGGAACTCACTGCTTGATCATCCAGTCTTCTTTGTTCTTCCGGAACTTTACCCCTTCATTTCCGGAAATTACTCCTCAACCTTTTCTTCTTGCATTTCTCTCCCGGGAATTGGAATAACGCATTTCTGGGAATTTCCTCCTCTGCTGCTCCTGGAGTGTCTCCTAATCCTTCTTCTCCCGGAAATCCATGTACTCCATTCCCGAGAATGCCATGCTCTGCTTGTATCCCTCTCTTGTCTTGAGATCTTTTTCCTGTAATTGACTCTTCATTTTTCGGAAGTTGACATGGTCCCTCACTTGTCCTCTTGTTCTCTCGCAAATTGGAGTTGTTCTTCCGGGAATTCAAACCACTGCATCTTCTCCTTGCTTCTCCAATTTCCGATAAATTGGCATGGTTTTCCGGAAGTTTACGGTTCTTACCTTTTTGAGATTTCTTCCAACCTTTGCTTCCTTCTAACCCCTCTTGAATGACCTGCAATTTAAACTAACATGCCAAATCTACACAAACAAATATTAAGCTTGATTTTCATCATGACCAATCCAATTCATCATTTATCATTCAACTCACACAATTGACAAGCTTTAAACCTTGAATTTATGCAAAAGTTAGAGGAAATGATGGCTATGATTTGCACATTTGAGTGCCAATCAGCACGCCTATGTTAAATTTTTTCACTTTATGGTGAACGGTTTTGTGAATGGTCCAAACTCGACAAAGTGCACGTACAATGACAATTGGGATGAATCCCGTCCAGAATGACCAAAGTTCCCAAGATCCACCGATCATTATGGTGGATATGTTCAACAGAATGCAACAACAAATGAAGGCTATGGATAAGGATCTAGAGGAGCAGAAGCGAGAGAACTATGAGTTACATGATAAACTCTTGATCAATCACAACCGTCATCAAGATGGAGGTGAACGACATCCATCAGAGCATCAACATAGTGGGCAAAATGAAGAACATTCCCAATGGAGTAATGATGGTAGTCACCATGAAGATCCAAGAAAAATCTTGGCCGACAAGAGGTTGAACATAATGTTTTGACATCAATGCAGACTTAGATTGATGGGATGCAATGACAAATTAATAGTAAAGCCCCTGAAACTGTGTTGACGAGTTAGTTCAGAACACCGACTCGTCCTTCACAACCGAAGTCATGCATGTACAACTTCCACGGAAGTTTTAAATTCCCACCCTCGACACGTTAAGTTGCACTATAAACTCACTGGACCATCAAAATGTATAAAAACCTAATGATGCTTTAGACAGTTCCTGACAAAATTATATGTCGTGCCTTTCTTGTTACATTGAAGGGAATGCACGAATGTGGTTCAATAAACGGAAGACGAGTACAATCCACAACTTTAAGGAGCTCAACAAGAGTTTTGTTACCTACTTTATAGTAGGACAACACTACATGAAGCCTTGTACTCACTTGATGACCATCGTGTAGAACCGTGTAGAGTCACCACAAGACTATATCACTCATTTTATTAAGGAGGTTATGCATGTAAAGAACGTGGATGATAAAGTCTCCATTAATGCTTATAGTTTTGGATTATGATTTGGAAAATTCATGTTCAACCTCACACAGGACCCCCTCCCCCCAAACCATGGTCGAGTTGATGTTGAGAGCCAAGAAGCATATGATTGCTAAAGAAACCTTAAATATTAGACGTTGAAGGGAAGGATATAAAGTTGGTTCGACTTCTCAACACAGGAATTCCCATGCTACTAACAAGAAGAGGAGAGGTGAGTCCAACAATCCTAGATGTGATCACAGGGCCAAGAAGGTAGAACCCAGGAGTTCAAACAGCTCATTGCTACGGATGAGTAGATCTTGGAAGACCTACACAGTGATCTCGACCTTATATGGCCAGGAAAGTTGAGGACGGACCCCGACAAGATGTCCAGATATAAATATCGCAGGTTTTATGTTGACCACCATCACAACAAAGATGACTTCATTGATATGAAGAAGTAGATTGAGGACCTTATCCAATGAGGTCCTCTCAAGAGATTCGTGTCTGGGAAGATCCAAAAAAATTATAGGAAAAAAGAGGATCCTAGGAAAGGCTGCGATGAAGATAGGGTTCACCATCACGATGATGCCTTGGGTGAAATCAAGGTTATCCATGGCGAATTTACTGAAGGGGGAGAATCCAATTCATCTCCAAAGATTCATCTACTATGTCTCCATATTGACAACCAAATGGACATATGTGCAGTCGAGAGGTCTACAAAATCCCCCAAAATTGAGGAGGAGATTCCTATTGAAAATGCGCGGAAGCTATGCAAATCCTAGAGGGGAAATATGTTTTCCATTTAAAATTAATGGACCTATTAAAACCATTTTCCTGATTGCATAAAAGCTAAATAATAAAAGTAAGAGACAGCGATGCCAAATTTACGTAGAAACCACTTAGGGATCAATAAATCCCCAAGGGTAAAACAACGGAGCGACTACCCAAATCCACTATCAATTACAGAAATACAAGATATCGGAATCACAGACTTTTACCCAAAGCCTAACTCCACGATCTTTGACTCCCCAAGCCTCTTCTATAATCTAACAGCAACCACAACACTCCTCCTACTAATCTCCGTATCAAAATGGCTCTGGATATCCTCCGGACTTGGTAGACAAGTCACTCTCCAACTCCAAAGCACAATGATGATGGATGAATGAAGAACACACCAGATATGTATGAATATGAAGATGTATGCATTTTAGTGAATAGCAATCAATGGATTGAGAGCCGATATAAAAATCACGATGAAGTGACAAAAGCTCTTAAACCCATAAAAATGACGGCTAGGGTTTCTCTATCAATCACAACTCTTTTTAGATTGATATCCACCACAAGGTTTTCTCTTAATCTCTTTTTCAAAATTAACCTAAATGAATGATTAACCTTAATTAAATAGACATATGGTTTCCTAAAATATTTAGGAAGAAAAGAAATAAAAGCCCTTAAGAAAACTTCCTAAAATGCATTACAATGAAACCCAAAAAAGTCACACAACACACCTGCGCACCACCAGAGCGTGAGCTCCAAGATGGCGCCTACATGGCGCGCGTGCCTGGGGCATGCCTAGCACGCGCCAGCTTCTGGTCCGTGACGATTTTTTGTTCTAAGGGTGCGTAACAAGGAACTCGAGCACTCAGAATGTGCCACATGTGTGCGCATGCTCCCGAAGCATGCCAAGCGCTGTTGGGATCAAGACTTAGCCAAATATCGATGAAAACAGAGTCCCAGAGGTTCCAGAATGACTCAGGGACAAACCACACCCTTTCCCAACACTAAAACCCATGTCTAAAGCCTAAAATAAATTTTATGCTAATGGAACAACCCAAGATACTATAAATGAAGATGCAATGAATCTAATATCATACCATTGAACATCTCCATCGGAAGTCACGTCCTTAGCGAGCGTAGTGAGTCGAATCATCATTCGGGATCAAGGTGCGGAGAAAACTAACCTACCACTACCCTGAACCAAGAATAAAACCTGAAAATCTATTGACTCTGGATGATTTTACAACTCATATCTGAAATACAATTTGCCTAAACAACTCACTAAAAACCCAGGAAACATCCAACACACTAAAAATACTAACAATCTCCCACTTTGTCTTTTCTGGGATAAAACTATCCAACTAACAAAACTAAAAATAAAATGAGGCTAAAACAAGCAAGCCCAAAATACATGACATCTTGAAAAGCTACTAGCAGTAACTCGAGTAATAGAGTTATGATGAATACGACTTGCAAATATTAATATGACTACTCTTACAAAAACAAGTTAGAACGAACACAAATATATATATGAAAGGATTAGCATAAATAAACATTGAAGGAAAAAATGTAGGAAGAACCACTGAATAAAAAGCTATAACACATTCTTCCTATTTGAATCAAATTGTCAATACTCCCTCCCCCTGAACACATTATCCTCATTGTCAACACATTCTCTCAAACGATCTCCTCCTTTCAAATTTTCTCTCCCTTTATGACAACTTCTCTCCCTATAACTTCTCCCTTGTATATCAACTTATCCCCCTTTTTGTCATGGAAAACACAAAGCCAAATATGACAATTAAAGCGAGTGATATCAATTGAAATATTGGAATTAAAGATACCAATAGAACAAAGATATAAGCATTACAAAAAAAAATTAGAAGCATGATATCAATTGAATAAATGACAAATTGAGCACAAATCACCAACTAATCAAAATCCTTCACGCAGATAATACGAGTAATACTTTTAGAAACGGGCGACTATACTAGACCGGACAAAACAAAAGTGAAAACAAAATTGCAAGCAAAATAAAAATAGCAAAAATAAATTCGCAATCAAAATAGATTAGACATGCAATGATGCAATTATTAAATGTTTTAGGGCTGATTTGGGCGGGGAATATACTTCCAATGTATTTGAAAGATTACTCTTACCTGGTGGTATAGTACATCAATCCTCTCGTACTGATACTCTAGCTCAAAATGGAGTGGATGAAAGGAAAATAGACACATTATAGAGACAACCCATTCTCTTTTGTTATCTACCAATGTTCCTAGTATGTTTTGGGGAGACTGTCCTTACATCAGTTCATTTGATCAATCGGATTCCGATAGCCCTTACTGCTAGAATCTCTCCTTATAAAAAGTTGTTAGTCATGCTCCTAATTACTCATCCTTGAGAGTCTTTGGTAGCACATGTTTTGTTCTTCGTCCTGAAGCTGAGCGCAATAAGTTGTGTGCTCGTTCTACTGCTTGTGTTTTTCTTGGTAATGGTGAGGGAATAAAGGGTTATCATTGTTTTGATCCTGTTTCTAACAAACTTTATGTATTTCGCCATGTTGTATTTATTGAATATATTTCTTTCTTCTCTATTCCTTCTCTATCTCATACAGTAACCAAGACTGATCTGATTCACATTGATCCTTTCTGTAATAATGCCGATGATGTTCTTGACTCTACTGTTTCCTCTCTTAACCCATCTCTTTTACAGCCTTTTCCTATGTATTACTCTCGCAGGTCTAACACACTTACTGATGCTCACCCTTCTTCGTCCACCCAAGAAGCTCCTGAAGTTGTGGATCCGGCACCGCTTTCTGCCAAACGTATTCGTAAGTCCACTCGTTTGCCTGATTTTGACTACTCATGTTACTCCAATTCCTTTACAGAGGCTGTTCATGACCCTCTTTGACAGCAAGCTATGGATTAGGATCTATCTGATTGCATCGCCCTGGTTCTTGGGATTTGGTGATGCTTCCGCCTGGTAAAAAGGCTATTGGTTCTCGTTGAGTCTATAAAATTAAGACCAACTCTGATGGTTCAATTGAGCGTTATAAGGCCCACTTGGTTGCTAAAGGATTTGCTTAATAATATGGCATGGACTATGATGAGACCTTTGCTCCTGTTGCAAAGATGACCACTATTCGTGCACTCATTGTAGTGGCTTCTGTTCGTCATTGGCATATTTCTCAGTTGGATGTTAAAAATGCATTCTTGAATGACAATCTCAAAGAAGAAGTGTATATGGTTCCTCCTCAAGGTATTGCTCACTCTTCTGGACAGGTTTGCAGACTAAAAAAATGTATTGTATGGTCTCAAACAGGCTCTAAGAGCTTGGTTTGACAAATTTTATATGGTGGTCACATCCCCTGGCTTCTCTCGTAGCCATCATGATTTGGCTT
Source organism: Monotropa hypopitys (assembly GCA_002855965.1). Taxonomy (NCBI): domain Eukaryota; kingdom Viridiplantae; phylum Streptophyta; class Magnoliopsida; order Ericales; family Ericaceae; genus Monotropa; species Monotropa hypopitys. Next base: position 2,420 of record NMUG010001844.1, on the reverse strand, counting down.
TATTTCTAAAGTCCACTTCTACGGGCCGTATTATTTTTTCCTTGTATGTGGATGACATGGTTATTACAGGTGATGATATTGATGGGATTATTGCTTTGAAGATTGAGTTTGCCCGTCAGTTTGATATGAAAGACTTGGGATCTCTTCGCTATTTCTTGGGCATTGAAGTTGCCTTCTCGTCTAAGGGTTATTTATTGTCTCAATCCAAATACATTGCAGATATTCTTCAGTGAGCCCGTCTCTCGGACACCAGGACTGTTGATACTCCTCTTGAGCTAAATGCTCATTATCCTCTGACGGACGGCACTCTCTTACCTGACTCTACCTTGTATCGGACTATAGTTGGGAGCCTTGTCTACCTCACTATCACTCGTCCTGATATTGCACATGCGGTTCATATTGTTAGTCAGTTTGTTACCGCACCGACCATAGTTCATTGGGCTGCAGTTATTCACATTTTTGCGGTATCTTCGTGGGACTATTTTCCAGAGTCTTCTTTTCCCCTCTACATCTTCCTTGGAGCTTTCTGCTTATTCAGATGCTGATTGGGCCGATGATCAAACAGACCGCAAGTCTACTACAAACCTTTGTGTATTCTTGGGTGATTATCTTATTTCTTGGAAGAGCAAAAAACAACACGTTGTCTCTCGTTCTTCCACTAAAGCAGAATATCGTGTTATGGCCTCTGCCACCAATGAAATTGTTTGGCTGCGATGGTTGCTAGCAGATATGAGTGTCACATTCTCTAGACCGACCCCTCTTTATTGTGATAATAAAAGTGCTATTCAGATTGCTCATAACTCAGTTATTCATGAGCAAACATATTGAGATTGATTGCCACACTACTCGTCAGCAGCTTGATCACGGCACGATTTCCCTGTCATTTGTCAACTCTTCTCTCCAGTTGGCAGATTTTTTTACAAAATCTCAAACGATGGCGAACTCTTGATGTTGGCGCTGCTGGATCACGAGTTTGAGGGGAATGTTAGGAAATAAAACTATTTCCTTATTATTATTTCCATATAGGATTATTTCCTAATCTCTTTATGTTATTTTAGGCTAGTTCTTATTCTCTTTATTTTCTTTCCTTATAGGATAGTTTTCTATTTTCATTATTTCCTTGCCTATATAAGACTTGTTATTGTATCATTCTCATATACTTTTCAATACAAACCCTAACCGTTAGATCCATAGATTGATGATATCCTCCAAGATTCACTCTACCGAGCACTCTTGGGAAAAGAGATGTTAAAACTAAAAGTTGCAGGTAAGGCACCCAATTTTGTTTAGAATGAATCTTTATGTATATAAAGTCCATGACAAAAATTGATCGATTTAAAATTAGTTGTATATATTGATTTTTCTCCAATGGGGTCCGACCAATATCCAATTGATGTCCCATCGATTGACTTTGCAAAACAGTTGATCAATTTGTAACTTCAATCAATTGATTTGTCAAATCATGTTGCTTTGCTAAAAATTGACAAACCGGACTTCCAAATACATATTACGATGATTGCTTTACACAAACCCTAAACAAATTATTTAAACTCAAAAGAAGAAAAATAATTATAACTCAATAAATAAGGAATACAACCAAACCAAACATGAGCTCAGTTTTGTAGAGCTTGCAAATTCCAGTTTCCCTGTGTTTGTGAATTATTATGTTGTGTTTTTTTTATATGTAACTGCTTAGAGCTTTGTTTTTGTTGCAGCATGAACATCAATGGTTGGGAAGGCATGTTGTTCATTGGAATTAATGCAGCCATAAGGTAAATCATAACTCGTCGGCATAACATAGTTGTTATTTTTTAGTTATTCTGTTTGAATAACATAAATTCATGATAGAATATTTCCACCAACTCTCTACTACTAATCCAATGCTTGCACAACACTATGCACTAAATGCACCACCATAGTCCTCGCTACCATATCCCACACCACCCTACTAGAAAAAAAAATTAGACAAAATGTTGGACGGGTCCTATTTTTGGAATTTATTACCGCGTAGGACACAGACAAAATAAGTTTTCATCACTCCTTAGGTCCCATTTTCCAGAATAATGTATTTTATTTATAAAAATGATTTATTTTAAGTTATAGTTATAGAAATATATTTTTTATAAAAAATATATTTTTAAAATCGTCTCAGCGAGATCTATCAAACAAGATCCATATTCAATATGAAATTATTCGATTTTGATGAAGTTACAGTCCAAATTGGACTGTAACTTGTACCAAAAACACAAGTTACAGTCAAATTAGACTGTAACTTGTATTAAGAACACAAGTTACAATCCAAATTGGCTGTAACTTGTATTAAAAATACAAGTCCTAAATTGGCTGTAACTTGTATTAAAAACACAAGTTACAGCCACATTGGCTATAAATAGGTTGTAACTTGTATCAAAACACAAGTT
>NMUG010001843.1:0-16999 GCA_002855965.1 Monotropa hypopitys | reverse complement strand
GGCATATACAGCTTTGGGCTTTGATTATAACCTGCCGTCCACCACCACATGAGCCCGGTACCCCATCTCTCATTACAGGATCACTCAGCAAAAGCCCGGTTCTCCAGTAGGCGTGGCTCCGGCGGGCACAGCTTCAGGCTTTGATTATAACCCACCGACCACCACCGCATGAGTCTGGAAACTTATCAATCAGCAAGGGTCCGGTTACTCCGGTAGGCGTGGCTCCGGCAGGCGCAACTTCAGGCTTTGATTATAACCTGTCGTCCACCACCGCATGAGCCCGGTACCCCATCTCTCATTACGGGATCACTCAGCAAACGTCTGATTCTCCGGTAGGCATGGCTCCGGCGGGCACAGCTTCGGGCTTTGATTATAACCCGCCGACCACCACCACATGAGTCTGGTAACTTATCAATCAGCAAGGGTCCGGTTACTCCGGTAGGCGTGGCTCCGGTAGGTGCATCTTCGGGCTTTGATTATAACCTGCCGTCCACCACCGCATGAGCCCGGTACCCCATCCCTCATTACGGGATCACTCAGCAAAAGTCCAGTTCTCCATTAGACGTGGCTGCGGCGGGCACAACTTCGAGCTTTGATTATAATCTGCCGACCACCACCGCATGAGTTTGGCAACTTATCAATCAATAAGGGTCTGATTACTCCGGTAGGCGTGGCTCCGGCAGGCGCAGCTTCGGGCTTTGATTATAACCTGCCATCTACCACCACATGAGCCCGGTACTCCATCCCTCATTACGGGATCATTCAGCAAAAGTCTGGTGCTTCGATAGGCGTGGCTCTGGCAGGTGTAGCTTCGGGCTTTGATTATAACCCGCCGACCACCACCGCATGAGTCCGGCGACTTATCAATCAGCAAGGGTCTGGTTACTCCGGTAGGCATGGCTCCAGCAGGCGCAACTTTGGGCTTTGATTATAGCCTGCCGTCCACCACCGCATGAGACTGGTACCCCATCCCTCATTACGGGATCACTCAGCAAAAGTCCAGTTCTCCAGTAGGTGTGGCTCCGGTAGGCACAGCTTCGGGCTTTGATTATAACCCGCCGACCGCCATTGCATGAGTCCGACAACTTATCAATCAGCAAGGGTCCAATTACTCCGGTAGGCGTGGCTCCGGCATGCACAACTTTGGGCTTTGATTATAACCTGCCATCCACCACCACATGAGCCCAGTACCCCATCCCTCATTACGAGATCACTCAACAAAAGTCCGGTTCTCCAGTAGGCGTGGCTCTGGCATGCGTAGCTTCGGGCTTTGATTATAACCCGCCAACCACCACCGCATGAGTCTGGCAACTTATCAATCAGCAAGGGTCCAGTTACTCCGGTAGGCGTGGCTCCGGCAGGTGCAGCTTCAGGCTTTGATTATAACCCGCCGACCACCACCGCATGAGTCCGACAACTCACCCCCCATTACAGGGACATTCAGCAATTCTAAATGACATCTTATTATCATCGGCAAGGCAATTTGGATGGTCGGCTAATGGCCAGACTATAAATTATCAAAGCCCGGTCTTTGTATATGGACTTATGAATCTATATTCTCTCGACTCTCCATGAAGAGACATGTATGCACCAATTAACAGCCGGATCTTCTTTATTGACGAAGCCGTATCCTTTTTAACGGTCTCCTATTTATGTCTCTCTAAAGTCCCATCGGGAGGCTCGTCAGCCGGACTTCAACTATCAACGAACCCCCCTTCTCTCTCTATACGAGGGCCTGATACTCTATCTTCTCGGATCTATTTCTAAGTTACTATCCGACATGCCCTCTGATAGAAAGAGGTAACATTAAAAACAAAAGCTTGCATATATGTTATGTTACAACAATTGCACAGGGGGAAACACGAAAGAAACAGGACAAATTACACTATGAACATTCTGGAGGGGGAACCACCGGTAAATCAGCAGAAGGAGTTTCCGTCAGATTAATAGTAGGAGCCTCCGGTAAATCAACAGAAGCGGCCTCTGGCGGATTAGCGGAAGGAATCTCTAGTGGTTCAACAGTAAGAGCCTCCGGTAGCTCAGCAGAAGGGGTCTTCGGCAAATCTGTGGGAGGATCTCTGTCTGGAAGCTCCAATGGAGGGACTACACAGTCTGGCACAATCACGTTGGCTCGGAAGGGTGAGTCAGCAGGTATGCCGACAGTATCCAATGCCATTTGCCAAGCATCATGATAAGCCAGATCATAGCCTCCCTTGAAGCCGACTTCATGGGCTTCGAGACAGATTTCATGTATCTCCCGGCGATAATGCTCTCGGGCATCCCTGAGCCCCTCAACATAGGCTTTCCTGTCGGCCTCGGAAACAGCCCGTCGAAGTCTTTCTTCAAAGTCCCCAGAGGCATCTATCATCTTCTTCAGCTCGGCCTGCTCTGCCAGCACATTCTCAACCTCCTGAAGGAGGGCCTTTTTCTGGGCCTCCACATCCGCGAGACTGGTCTGAAGTGCATGCGATTTAACATCCCTTCTCCATACTCCCCGGAGACTCGACTGAGTGCACTTATACAAGCCGACAAAGCTTTGACAAGCCTTTAAGAAAACCGACAGCAGTCGTTAGAAAAATCCATAGGCAAAAACCAACTAGAAAAGAGATGGGTCATCACCTTGATGAGGCACGTCCCGGCGTGATCATAGATTTGCTCCACCCTAGCCGGTAAAGCCCTCATGTCCGCCAACAGTAGTAGTGCGCGGAGAAGGGGATGTACGATTCATGCATTGGCATTTACACTATCCGTCGTCAGGACAGACCTTCCATTATATTTAAGGAAGCCGGGGGCCCAGGGTTGGGGCGGCTCCAGACTGGCCAGAGTTGGTGGAGGATTTTGTCTAGCCGTAAATCGTGTAAATTCTTCATCATAATTTACGGGATTCAGATCATCATAATCTATGGGCTCCTCCTTGACCGGGCAAAGCTCCAGCATATCAGCTAGAGGAGCAACCGGTGGCTTAATCACAGTTTCAATCGCCGGACCAGTTGTATCCGGTAGCACCAAGCTCGGCCCCGCGCCCTTAGCCGCTTCGGCGACTCTCATCGCTTCGGAATCAACTTCCTGAAAGTATTTAAAAATGGTCATCTTCCTTCGGGCAGGGGCTCGCGGACTGAGCTCCGATGCTGCCTTTCTCTTTCCCCTCCCCTTCCGGTCTTCCAAAAAGCTCTAGTACGTCGGCTCATACCCCAGGAGGGTGGGAGCATCCCTGCCATCACATCTCATTAGAGCTTCGATCCGGGCGGTCGACGACGTCCTTCTCAGGTATTTGGAAATCGACAATATATCTGCGCAGGAAAAACGAAGTCAAAACGAGACTAAGCACAAGAAAATTTAAAGCTAAACTGTCGAATCCTTACCAGGACTGCCTTCTTTGGTCAGCAGAGGGTGCTGATACTCCTCGCCCGGACCAAAATTGTACTCTCCAAATAGCTGGAGGTATACGTTCGCCCATTTCTCTGAATCCGGCAGCCTCAGAAAGACATCCCCATATGACTTTCGGGTAGTAAAGAAGTACCTGCCAGATGACCGGTTTCGAGAAAGAGAAAATAACCCCATTAGGTCTGGCACGGAAAACTCTAGACCGTGCCTCTCATATAATACCAGGATGCAACCTATGGTCCGATAACCATTCACCGACAACTGGTTTGGTGCAAGATGGAATGAAAACAAGAGCTCTCGAAGGAAGGAGTGAAATGGAATTTTCAGTCGCCCTTCGGTAACGGCCATCAGGGGAACCGTCACATAATCCGTCGAGTAAGTAACCTTCGACCCAACCTCTACATAGTTGACCAAAGCTGGAATCCTATACCGGCGGGAGAACTCTTGAAATTCAGGCAGCCCTCTACGAAAATAATTTAGGTAAGGACAGAGCCGATCCCCTCTAGCCCCCCTGATTAAGCCTCCTAGGGCCCTGCTTGGCCGACCACCTAGTGCTGTGTAGGTGGGTTCATTCTCGTCAGAAAAATGCCGAACGATATTGGATCGGTCTGCAGCTCGGGGTTGTCTCGAGGTAGAGGCCTCTGGTGCAGAAAATGTGGCGGGAGATGTTTTTGAGCCATCGGAAGGAGACTGCTCCTCTAAGGGCATCCGAAACAACGAATCCGAATCTACACTCGAAGAAGATGAAAGGATGGTGACCACCTGGTCCATGCCGATTGCAAAAGCACAGTTGCCGAAGGGATGAAGAGCTCTCCAGAGGGTCTTTCTGTTCAAATGTAAGTCCCGGGCATCCAACCTCAATGGCCTATATATAGGCTCCAACCAGGTACATAACACAGCTGTCAAACATTAAATATTTGCACAAGTACCGAAGAGGTACCATCTGACCAGCGAACCAAATGCCACCACGTGGCAAAGCGCTGACATCTTAGCCATTATTTGTCTGATGCTGTCAGAAGTCAGCGTCTATTATGCCTGGAACACCCCTCCGAAGCAAAGTGTTCGGCCTTACATAATCAATCCTTCCCAGCTGAGCTGGAAAAGATTGAGGGACTATTGTGGTAGCCGGACCTTAGCTCTAAGGGGTCGAATCTAGCACAAGCCTGGACCCCACTCCGGATCGCTCATATCTATTGGTATCACTGTTCTCATGGCCCTTCGCTAGGCCTCAATACCGTCCGATATTTCCCCCTCGGCAAAATGCTCCGGCAATATGGGTAGGCCAAATAAAGTTGACTCCTCCAACTACTAAACCGGTCGGTAGAGCATCGTTCACCAGTCTTGTGATAAAACATCGCTCCCAGTCGACCGGCTCATAGCGAAAGGGCATCCCTTCGGCCTGACTTCCAGCAATGAGAACCATGCCTGCCTTCTTTGTCCCCCCATCCGTACAGTTAACCCGACCCATTGGCCTAACATGTGCACCATCCGGGTCAAATACCGTACGAGGGAGCCCATAACGTGTGGCCCACGTACCAAATCTTACCCTAAAGAGCACTAATCCCTATAAATACCCCATTTGGGTACTGTTTATGGGATCTGCTCCCCGATAGCCTAACGTCCGGCATCACTTTGATTTTTGTCTTCTTCCCTAAAAATAGACTAACTTAAGCTTCGGAGGCCCCATCGGTTACAACCAATCGGCGGGCACTAACCTTTGTTTTGTAGGAGCCCAGCAGGTGGATCACATTTTTCGTCTTTGCAGGGACCCACATAAATCGTCAGCCCCGACAGCGATCATCCAGCTCTGGGTAATCGTCGCCAGTCCGATACTTGGAGGTCCGGTCATCTGGAAGACAAGTCTTGAAGCTTTTGGCCACCACAATTACAATAATTAATCTAATTAAAGCACAAATTAAATTAATTTAACAATGGCAATAAATTCAATATATTAAATTATTCACAAGAATAATTTATTTAACAATTCAAGCATGATCATTATATTTCAATTAATTTATAATCCATTAAATTCCATTTGATTTCAATAAATGATTTTACAATGAATTCAATTTAATCAAGAGCAATTATAATCACATGAAATAACAATTATGAATCTCAACATGAAAGATATGAAATTTGAACACGATAATTAAATTATGACTAATTCACAAATTATTCTATTAATACGAAATTCCAATTAATTGATTAAACAATTCATAATATAAAACAATACATCATCAAAATTATCTAGGGCCAACACTTCCACTGTGGTCTTGTCTCTGATTTCTTTGTTCATTCCTTCTACGCAAGGCTTAAGCTGTTGGCCATTAACAGTGAAAATAGTGCCAAATTGTAGATCTCTTATTTCAATAGCCCCATGGTGGAAGATACGGTTTATGATAAAAGGACCATCCCATCTAGACCTCAATTTTCATAAGAAGAGTTTCAATCTAGAGTTAAAGAGCCAGACTTTCATGCCAACTCCAAAGGACTTTTTAATTATGTTTTTATCATAAAATACTTTGGTCCTATCTTTATAAATGCATGAACTCTCATAAGCTTCATTCCTTGACTCTTCTAGATATGAAAGTTAGAGATTACAATTTAATCCAGCAGCAGTGATATCAAAGTTTAGTTGCCTTATGGTCCACATGACCCTATGCTCAAGCTCCATAGGTAGACGGAACACCTTACCAAAAACCAATTGGTAGGGAGACATGCCAATGGGTATCTTATAGGCTGTACGGAAGGCCTAAAGTGCATCATCTAATCTTAAAGACCAATATTTTCGGTCGAGCTTAACCATTTTGTCAAGTATTCTTTTTATTTCCCTATTCGAAACCTCAACATGGCCACTTGTCTACGGATGATATGGTGTCACCGCCTTATGTGTGATGGAATAGGACCAGACAAGGGCTACAAAATATTTATTGAGGAAGTGAGTGCCCTCATCACTGATAATTGCTCGTGGATAGCCAAAACGTGTATAAATGTTGGTGTGCAAGAATTTGATGACCACCTTATGGTCATTAGTCCTTGTGGCTACCATTTTCACCCACTTTGAGATGTAATCAACTGCCACTAAAATGTACTCATTCCCATTTGAGCACGGAAATGGCCCCATGAAGTCAATCCCCCACACATAAAAAATCTCAACAATGAAAATTGAGGACAATGGTAGCATATCCCGACATGATATATTTCTGGTTTTCTGCCACCTAAGGCATGCCTTGAAAAAGTCATGGGCATCCTTGAACATTTTGGTCTAGTAAAACCTACTTTGAAATACTTTGGTTGCGGTTTTATTTCCACTAAAGTACTCATGCACTCGAGAGAGTGAAAAAATGTGAGAATGCTACAAAATTTGCTCTCGGGGACACACCTCCTAACAATCTGATCCAAGCATAATTAAAATAGCTCCGGATCCTCCCAAAAGTAATGCCTCAATTGCAAAAAAATGGTCCTTGTCTGCCTTGGACCATGTTGATGGAAACACACTAGTAGTGAGGTAATTTACGATGTGCATATATCAAGGAGAATACACTTGGCTCACCACAAAAAGATGCTCGTCGGGGAACGAGTCTTTTAAGGGTAAGGTGGCACAAGTGTTCTCGACTTTGATCCTTGACAGGTGGTCAGCTACAGAATTTTTGGTACCCCTTTTATCTCTTATCTCGCTATCAAACTCTTGTAGTAATAGAATCCACCTTATCAGCCTTGGCTTGCTCTCCTTTTTCGCAAGTAAATACCGTAAAGTAGCATGATAAGTGTAAATTATGATTTTAGAGCGAAGGAGGTGGGATATAAATTTATCGAGTGCAAATACTAAGACAAACAATTCCTTCTCAATGGTGGTGTAATTTTTTTGAGAGTCGAAGAGGGTTTTGCTTGCGTAGTAAATGGCGTGAGGCACACGATAAACCTGCTGGCCTAGGATGACCCCAACTATGTAGTCGGAGGCATCATATATGATCTCAAATGGAAGAGACTAGTTATGAGATCAGATGATGGGGGCAGTGGATATCATGCCCCTAAGAGTCTCAATAGTGTAGAGACAAGTGGAGTCAAACACGAACGATGCATCCTTTGAAAGTAAATTGCATAAGGTTTTAGAGATCTTAGAGAAATTCCAGATGAACCATGGGTTAAATCCTGCATGTTCCAAGAATGAGTGGCCTCTTGAACCATAAAATGGCTCTTTTCCCAACTAAGAACAAGGTTAGTCTCCGTACAATGTTTAAGCACACAACAAAGATTTTGGAGACAATCATCGAAAGTATCTCCAAAGACTGAGAAATTGTCCATGAAGATTTCTAAAAACTTCTCCACCATGTCCGAGAAGATCGTCATCATGCACTGCTAAAAGGTAGACGGTACATTGCACAAGCCAAGAGGCATGTGCTGATAGGCAAATGTACCATATGGATATGTGAAAGTGACCTTCTCTTGAACCATCGGGTTGACGACCACTTGATTATACCTGGAATATCCATCCAAGAAGTAGTAATATCTTTGGCACACCAACCTTTCTAAGATCTGGTCAAATGAATGGAAGTGGAAAATGGTCTTTCCTTTTCATCGAGTTGATCTTGCGATAATCAATGCACACCTATCAACTTGTGGTCTAGCGAGTAGGCACAAGATCTCCCTTCTCGTTCTCAACAATAGTGATATCTGACTTCTTGGGTACCACTTAAATGGGACTCACCCACTGACTTTCAGCAATGGGGTATATGATACCTGCATCATGGAGTTTTACAAACTTATTTATTACAACCTCTTTCATTATGGGATTCAACCTCTTATTCATTTCCCTCAACCTCTTGTGAATTTCCCTCGTGAGTTTAGAATTCTTCTCACAATGTATGCGGTGCATACAGATAGAGGGATAAATTCCCTTCAAATTGGCCACTAACCACCCAATTTCCCTCTTGTGCTCTTTAAGGACATCTATGAGTTGGTCCTCTTGCAAAGTAGAGAGGTTTGAGATGATGATCATGGCCAGTGTGTCATTGGGCATAAAAAGACATATTTGAGTGAAGCTAATAAAGTCTTCAACTCAAGCATGTGAGGTGAATCAATGGATGGTGGAGTTGGAGTGGTGGACAATTATGGTAATGTCTCAAAAGGAGTCGACCATATGGGTATGTCCATCAGAGATGTAAGATCAAGCATACAATTGACCTCTGTAATAGATTGGTCAAAGTCGAACTTCTGATAGCCAAAATTTGCTAGGAAAGCTTCTAAAGGATCTTCAGCTAACATATATGGGAGTGCCTCCTCGACCAACTCATGAATCACATAAACTGTATAAGAATTTTCTTCGAGTTGAGGTTGGTGAGTAGCACTATACATGTTGAGGCTCAATTTAATGTTGCCGAAATATATCTCAATCACTCCACTCTACACAGCTATATGTGCATTGGCCGTAGCAAAAAATGGACATCCCAAGATAACTGTTGTTTGTACTTTTAAGGATGTAGGGTGGACATGCTCCGTGTCAAGGACAATGAAGTCGACAGGATAATAAAAATTGTTGACCTTGACAAAGACATCCTCAAGCATGCCCCTCGGGACTTTTACAAAATGATCGACCAATTACAGAGTGATCATCGTGGGCTTTAACTCACTAAGCTCTAGTTCCACATACATAGAGTATAGGAGTAAGTTGACACTAACTCCTAAATCAAAGAGTTCCTAATTAATGGTATGAGGGCCAATGACACATGAGATGGTGGGAACACCAGGATTGGGGAGCTTTGCTGCCATGTCAGCTTGTAAAATCGCACTGACTTGGTGAGAAGGTGGAACAGGTTCACAAAATTTGGCTCGAGTCTTTCATTTATGTGTGCACAAATCCTTGAGGAACTTGGCATAAGAATAAATCTGTTGGATAGCATCAAGCAATGAGAAATTTATTTTCACTTTCTTGAACACCTCTATGATACTATCAATGGGAGTGCCCTTATTACGGAAGGGGAAGGTGCATCAAAACAAGCGGTAAAGGGTGCCTTTGGAATATATGACGGAACTCCCAGTGAGTCCGAAGTAGATGGAGAGTTGGTGGAAACCTACTTTACCTTGGAGATAGCTGATTGGGACCCTTTGGATGGAAACTTTGTCTCTTGAGTTTTGGGGTCCTGTGGTGTGGTATCAATTTGTTTACTGCTCCACAAGGTATTAATGGCCTTGGCTTGCTCATGGTGGAGCAAGTCATCAATATGGTGCACACCTCGTGAGTTGGAGACGACTTGGCTTGGTAATTTCCCATCCTCTCTTCGACTCATTTGGTTGGCTAGTTAACCCACTTGGGCTTCTAGCTTGGACATAGATTGAGCAGTCGAATGGAGGAGTTGAGGTTTTTTGTTAAAAGTCGTGAGAGTCGCAAGAATTTGATCCTGAATAGAAGGATCGAATGGGGCAGGGGTAGAAACTGGTGGTTGATATGGTGGTAGTGAAGGATGGATGGCCTAATGATATGTATTGTTTTGGAAAGTAGACCGATTGGATGCAATGTATTGGCCTATTGGTGGCTTAGATGGTGCCCCTTGGCCTTGTGGTCGCCATAAAAATTTGGATGATTCTGTCACCCCGGATTATTGGTGTTAGAATATGGATCATTGCCCGGGCGACCAAAGCCTTGGGTGGCATAAACTTGTCCATCACTTTTCAGATATTGGGGTTTTGGTAGCATTCCCTCGTGGTGTGGTCCGAATTAGCACAAATCTGGCATACCTCCGCAATGGCAAGAGGAGGTGGGGACTTTAAAGAACTTTGGCCTAAGGATAAGAGATCGTCAAAAATTTTGACCAAAGAGGGATAAGTCTTGATGTTGGTCTATTGCATACATACCTCTCAACTTGCCGAAGGATGATGTAGACCATTCGTATCCAATTCGTGTGTCATGGTGGTGACGAAAATTTTCATCAAACTGTTCAAATATTTCCCACCCCTCATCTGTATTTTTTCTCATGAATGTACAACCACATGACGCATCAATCATGGATTGGTGTTTTACTATTAAATTACTGTAAAAGTGTCCACTAGATGCCATTGTGGCACTTCATGGTGAGGACATTTATGCATGAGTTCGTTCAGTCTTTCCTAAGTTTTATGAAATTGTTCACCGTCTAATTGAGTAAAATTCATTAATGCCCGATGAATCTATTTGGTTTTGCCAATGGGAAAATATTTTTTAGAAATTCTTTTTGACATTCCTCGTGGTTATTCTTTCGGGTGCTAATGTATAGAGACATTGCTTAGATCGATTCTTTAATGAAAAAGGAAAGAACTTCAACTGAAGAGTGTCATCAGTGAAGTGCAAAATGCGCATTTTGGAACATATGTCTTCACACTAGGTTAGATGTGAAATTTTTTGGCAATGACATTTTGGCATCGCCAAAAGTATAAAAAATAGTCGTCAAAACTATTTTGATCGATTAATTTCAATTAACTATTGGCGACAAGAATTGTCGATGAATTTATCAAAATGTGTTGCTGATACATACTCAACGGCAACGCATTTTTTATTACGTTGCTATTTTGGTTGCCATTTGTCTAATTTGTTGTAGTGACTTACAAGAAGTTTGGAAAGCATATAAGTAACAAGAGCAAGAAAAGACAAAGGGATAAAGATAAAATAAATTTGAATGAGGGGAAATAGAGTATTATGTTTGAGTTGCCCTACTAGGAGACACTTAATCTCTAACATTGCCTCGATGTAATGTATATAGGGAAGAATATATGTGATAATTTGTTGGGAATATTATTGAGCATAAGGGGAAGAATAAGGATACGACAAAAGCACAGTTAAATTTAGAGGATATGAAAATATGAAAGGAGTTGCACTTAAAGAAGCAACCAAATGGATCATTTGAGAAGCCCCCAAACATGTACACATTGTCATCAAAAGAGAGAGAAGGTTTCTGCAATTTCTTAAAATTCATCAAGTATCTGGATGGGTATGCGGCAAACATCTCTAAATGTGTGAAACCTCGTGGTGGTAAAATATTGGGTCTTAAAAGTCATAATCGTTATGTTCTTCTTCAACGACTTCTTCCACTTGGGATGCGTAGCTTTTTAAACAAATAAATTGGGACCGCACTATTTGAGCTGAGTAACTTTTACTAACAGTTGTGCTCGAAGACGGTGAATGTGAGTGAGTTGGATAAACTAGAGGAGCAAATTGTACTTGTACTCTGCAAGCTTGAAAAGATATTTTCTCCCACTTTCTTTGATGTTATGGTACACTTGGCTATTCATCTGCCTTACGAGGTCAAACTTAGAGGGTCAGTGCAATATCAATAGATGTACCCTATTGAAAGGTATGTACATGGCAGTGCTATAATGATAGTTGTGTCATGTATTTGTGCTACAATAACATATTATGCATATTTACAGGTTATTTGGAGTGCTGAAATGATTTGTAGCCAATAAAGCTCGTCCTGAAGGTTCAATTGTGGAGACTTACATTTCCATAGAATGTACAACCTTTTGCTCTATCTATACTGATGAAATTTAGACAAGGTTTAATCGATAAGACAAAAATGATGACGGTGGTGAGTGTGCATTAGGTTTAGCAGCATTCTTTCAAAATGTACATTGTTTTGGTCTAATCACAAGGGCTCTTGGTCTACCTATCAATGAACGTGAGATGGCTCATTAGTTTGCCTTGTAAAATAGTTCTGAAATCGACTCATATTTCGAGCACATACTTGTATTAATTGCTTTCTATATTGTATTTTAAGATCTTACCATGTTTCTTAATCACACATTATAATTAGGTTACACAAGACTATATTGTTGAGTGACAATACACTTGATATTGCTAAGAGACAATGCAAAGAATTTCCCTAGTGGTTCAAAGGGCATGTAAGACATACAAATTCAATATTTTTTGCGTCACATTAAGTCTTGTTTAATGTATCATAATACATGTATTATAATACAAGTTATTTAATGTAGATGATTGAATTGTGAAAGCAAAAGTCTTCAGAAGCAACTGTTGAGTTGTGGTTATTGGCCAGTGGTCCTGATACAATAATAAACACATATTTGGGGTGCATTTCTAATGGCGTCCGATTCCATACTATTGAATGCGACAATCGACATATAAGTTAGAATAGTGGGGTGGTCGTGGAAGGGGATCATGAAGGCCAAACAATATACTTCTATGATTACCTAACTAGAGTGTGGGAAATGACAGATTTATTTGGTCATCGAGTTGTTTTGTTTCAATACGAATGGTTCAATTCTGGTAGTAACAGAACATTTCGAGTCGATACACATTGTACAAGCATTGATATAAGAATTCGATGGTATAAAGATGACGCATTCATGTTAGCAAGTCAAATCAAACAAGTATTCTACATTTAAGATACCAAGTTGGGTGATCATTGGAGAATTGTAGAAAGAATTCAACATCAAGGAATTTGGAATGCCTTGGAGATAGATACATTGGAAGCTAGCAATGCTCCCAATGAAGCTTTTCAGTAAGATACATTTACTTAGGTTCCACAAATTGCACTTGGAAACTTGAATCCAAACATCTTGGAGAAGGAATAACATTGAACCTGAATTTATTATTGAAAATGCATTAACATAGGACAATGAAAATGATGAAGACGAATTAATGGGTGATAGTCAGGATGAAGAAGAAGAAGAGCATTGTTGTAATTCTGATCTAGACAATGATTCTGAATCTTAGTAATTTTTGTTTAGAACTCTAATGTTACTGTGACATAGAATCTTATTGTAATATTTGATTTGACCTTGACATCTATATTAATAAATAAGGACCGATTTTTTGAAATTTTTTGAAAAACACATATTTCTAATGTTTACACAATGTTTGATGTTCAGTTGAATTTGAACATATGAAGTTTCCATTTTTGTCCATTTTGTCCGTTTATATGTTCATACTACTGTGAAGTTGAACACTACCATTTAGAAGTGTGTCGATTTAAATGGTCGGCCAACGAAAAGGGAGAGGAGTCAGCATTCTCTACACAAATGGTGCCATTTCAAACGCCACACTGCGTTAGCTCGTAGCTCCAGTTGAAGCATAATGGGTTGTCAATATATATCAGGAGGTGAGTGTGAGAAAGGGAATCACCTATGAGAAAGCTAATACACACCTATAAAGATACGTGCAACATCGAGTCCATCGTCGATGCGTGCAAGGGAGAAATGGAGAGCCCAGTCATAAAAAGGAGCATCCATCCCTACATAATATTCATAGATTCATTTATTTGTGTCCTGTGAGCTCAGTCGCAACTAGTATTGGGTCATTTTCACAAAGACAAGGAAACATCATAATAAAAAAAGTCCTAGAACTGTGAGGTAAATCACAGCAACACCGAATCTACAACCTTTCTCCATAAATGTGTTGATAAAGCTGGTGTATTGTTAGTCATATACATGTAATACTAATACCCAATAGTAATGATATTTATGATAATTCTAGTGTATTGTTTGTTACATATTATATATGCCTGCTTGCATTTGTATTCTTGTTACTAACAAACTAAATCACAAAATACAGATTGCATCATGTCACCTGGATCAAGGAGTACTACATCATCAGTGATGACTGGCACATCACGTATACCTACAACATTACCACCCGTGATAACATAACTTGCTCCCCCTACTGTACCATTCAAATCTTCTACCCAGATGAGTGGTGGATGTAAATACATTTAAAGAAGGCAATCAACATTTAAAGAAGTATGAACAATTTGCAATAACATTTGTGTTTGTAGTTCTTGTAGTAGGTGAGCTTTCATTAAGGCTTGTGAGAGGGCCTACAGTTGGAAAAGGCCTTAGGAGGGAAATTGCACATGATAATGGACAAAGACTTAAAGTTTATATAGCTACAGAAATGAGAGATTTTTTGCTGGAAAATGTGACTAAGGTAGCTAGTAAGATTGGATGTCAAATTAGGAGGACGTGTGCTTCTAAAGGATTTGTGCGCTCATGGAAACAAGTTGATTTAGGGAATAAAGAGGTCATTATACAGACTGTTCGGGTAAGAAAGCTTGATTATAGTATTTTTACTTTATATGTGACTTGTTTTTAGGAGTAAGTTATTGTTAATTTCATCTATTATTTGTGTTTAGGACAAGTTTAACATAACTGAAGATGGAGATGAAAACACTGAATTAGTAAAGGAGGTAATTAACAATAAGACATGTGAACTTTACAAAGACTGGAAGCACAGAATGGAGAAGTATTACAATGAGATAAAGGTTGGAGGCGATGACCCATATCAAAATCCATATCAGGGAGTGAAAATGGATGACTGGAAGTTCATGATTGATCATATATTCACAGATCCCGCTTTTGAGTTTAGTCAGACATTTATTACAATTACATTATAAAAAATGCATTGTTATCAAAATTTACCATTTAATAATATCTAATTAGTTTATTTTTCTAGATCTGCAAAGAGGCTGGAAAAAGAAATAGAGATGTCGTACCATACAAGCATGTCTTGGGTTTTCAATCCTATTCTGCCTTGGTGACCCAAGCTATAAGAAGTATTAATTCCCTATACAAGTTGATGTCGTGTCTAATTTGCATGTTAATCTTATTCTGTGATTTTTTGTATATGTCAGGCTGATCGTAATGGTGGTAAGGTACCAGACTTTTGCAAAACATATGCAATAGTACATAAGTTAAAAGAATCAATGGAATGAATTTCTCCTATTTGTGAGGAGTTACATGTATGCATCTCGTACATGATTACTTAATTTGGTGTTAGTTGTTCTAAAAATATTCAATAATATTTTGTCGTTTCCTTATTTTTCTTTTTTGTGAGGATAGACAAAGATGGTAACACTGCGAGACGAGGCATTAGGGCTTTGAACTCCACTCACATATAAAAAACTGTCAAGGAGGGGCCTAGGGGAAAATGAATATTACTTAAGAGGATTTGGTAACGGCCCAAGGCAATCTTCTTATGTTGGTAGATGTAGTACTAGCTCAGCACACCAAAAGCAACTAAAAAAAGTTATATTCGAGTCCGAGAAATTACATTAGGAGCAAAGGCAGAGGGATAAGGAGCAAAGGTAGAGGGATAAGGAGCAAAGGCAGAGGGATGAGGAGGCGCATGAGGAGAAAAGACAAAGATATGAGAAGGCGCAAACATGTTACAATGCTCTACAGAAAGAGATGAATGTACTTAAAAGTTTTTTGATGCAATTGTAAAATAGTGGATGCGTCCCAAGTGTGATCGGAGATAGGCCATGTAAGTAATGCTTACAACTTCATGCATTTCCATTTCTATTTCAGGGTTACTGCTTTCATACACTAGCATGGTCTCTTATCTATATGAGAGTTATATATAGTATGTAAATGTTTTTCGCTTATCACTCGCATGGTTTATCTATATTTAAACTTTAACTCACGTTCTAACGAAAGAACACCCACCATTTTCCAGAACAACAGGGCCACTGTCCATCATAGTCACCCCTTTACATATATCCTGCTCTATTGGAAGAGCAGGACTCCTCTACTGTAAGAACAAGCACATCCAAACCCAGCCATCTACCTAACCCTCTTCTCTACCAGAAGACACCTCCTCTTCTTCTGGAAGAAGGAGCTGTAGGATCTCCCTCTCTCCTCTGCAATCCCCCTTCCACTTCTGCTCTTTAGAATGATTGTGCTTCCTTTATTGGAAGACCCAGACCCAAATTCTCCATGCACCTTCTCCCTTACCTTTATTGCCCTCTTACGGAAGACTAGAGGATAACACCCTTCCATTTTTGGAAAACCACACCAGCCCACTCCCTTTTCCTTGAACCTCCTGAAACTCACAGTCTATTCCCTCAACTCTCTACTCTATTTACTGGAAGACCACACACACTCAGATCACACCACACATGCCTCAGGTCCAAACCTCAAACCTCTAAGACTCCACTTCATCAAACACACTCCCTCAACTTCTTTCCAACGTTTCAACCACAACACCAAGTCAAATTCGAACCCAAAGGACATTCCAATCACACCATACTATATCAAACTACACCCCCACTCATTCTAAATCATCTCAAACATTCCCACTGAACTCCAAGTATCCCATGTGCCTCTAATCCATCAAGGTCAAAGCATGACTCAACACAAGGGGCCATCCTATTCATTAAAGTTTGTTTGATTTTAATGTGATGTTAATTTCATATTTTTTGTCGTAATGGATTCACCAATTTTGTTACTTTGCAAGTTTTGATTGTCTATTGTAGTTGTGGGGACATCTTGGTGTATAAATATGATTATTTTATCATTATTTTATATAACAAATGAAAAAAAATGACTTCCAAAAGATCATAACTCCATCAATTTGTCTTGATCCATAACAATTTTTGGAGATCAGATTTAGTGACCCTTTAGTAGGGATGTCAACGGGTCGGATTGGCTCGGGGTTTTCGTAAACCCGATCCGAACCCGAACTGAAACTACAGATCCAAACACGATCCGAAACCCCAACGGGTTTTGAATTTGTCACCCGTACCCGAACCTATCGGGTTCGGATCGGATTCGGGTTTTTCACCGATCCGAAAAATATTGTCCAAAATACCCAAAACCCGATCCGAACATGAATTTTTTAATATAAATT
>NMUG010001842.1:0-17001 GCA_002855965.1 Monotropa hypopitys | reverse complement strand
GATTTCAACTACAACACAGTTGACGACAACACACTGATCATCCCTATGATCCAGGTCGTTGAGGGTGGGATCAGATTCCCCCTCCATCCATTCTTCCGCCGCTTCTGCGAATACATGGAACTTACCCCCTCACAGATGTCCACCAATATGGTCTGCATTGTGATTGGGGTTAATGCTTTTAATGAGATTACTGGGTCCCGCATGACCATTCATGAAGTTCTGTACCATTACCCTGTGAACCGCACCAGCGAAGGGGTCTGGTATTTTAAGAATAGGAAGAACCGGGGAGACTCGTCGAGGCCACCACTGATTCTGACAAGGGAGCCGCCGACGACAAATTCATTGTCACGGGCAACTGAGAGTTTCACCGAGGAGCTCCCCAATCTCACCTCATCCCCCGCAAAGAGGGCAACCCCTGTCAGTCTGGCCTTTTACTTATGCGCGAATTCTTTCCATCTTCATTTCAATACCACTCACTGACTAACTTAACTTTCTTTTTGCATCCGCCTCTAAAATCAACAAGAAATCTCGCAAGAATAGGGAGTATTTGGCAGATGAGGTAAACACAGCCCTCTCTCACATGAACGAGCAAGGACAATCGCTTGATCGCGCCACCCACAACCTCCTCCAATATGTACCGCATTACCGCGGGTACCGTGGAGTTTACCAGCCCCAATTTGCTTCACACCACAGAATCCCGGATCCCCCTCCCCTCCAGCTGAAGTTGTAGGAACCTTGATTGCTGACACCTCAAGAAGCGAGCGAGGTAAATCCATCATTGGTGCCTCTCCTTCGGTTGAAGAAGACTCTTCTTCCCGAGCGCGGGCGCAAGTTTCATCCCCCCAAGACACCATGTCATCTTTTGACTTCAATTCTATGGCGTCCGGCATGCTTCCTCTACCATCCCGCAGGGGCCGAGGAGGTTCGGGAATTGCAATTGGGTGTACCCATACTGTCACACGGGCAACCCCTGCTACCGCATCTTCTTCTGCTGCCACTACTGCTGCCCCAAAGGCATCGGTAACAACCATTGCTGCACTCCCCCCGTCCCTTAACAAGCACCTTGACTACTCCCTTGACAATCCAACTCTCTGCTACTGCTGTCTTGACCTCCAGCACCATTGTCACTGACCTGCCGTTGACAACTCTTCCACTTCCCACCACTCAGGGTGATGATCTGCCACCTCCCTCCAAGAAGCGCCGCACGGATGAGGCTGCTCCCGAGCTCAACGATAGCCTCTTTGCTGACGACCCCTCCGAGCCCCACATATGGAAGCCCATCCTTTACAAAGACGGAAGTGGACAGAGAGTCCGAGCTGTGGATTCAATTGCTGACCCTTCGACTGTTATTGGCCTAGACAGGAGCAGAACAATGAAGGTGCAACCCTTTACGAAAAAATCCTCTGCGATTCAATCAAGGTACAACATCCCACATTTCTCTGACCCTGACTGGTATGAATATTGACTTTAACTTCCCTTTTCTTTCTTCTATGACCATGCAGTGCGCCACTCTTTTAAAGAGAAAGCTGGATGAAATGTTCCAGGCTTACGAGCGCGAATCTGCCATGGTGGTTAAGCTCATGGCGAGGGTCTCTAGGGCCGAGAAGAAGGCCACATTTCTGAAGAACAAGACTGTCGAGTTGGGCGTGGAGCCCGTGGTGGAGAAAAACAAGGTCCTCGCCCTGGAGATAGAAAAGGTGGACATGGCCAACTCTGCGAAAATTAAACTCAAGCTGACTCAAGCCGAGCATGAGCGAGATATGTAAAAAGTGGATGATCTCCACAAGATCGCCATCAGAAAGCTGGAAGACAGGGTTCAACGCAGGGACAAGTCATTGAAGACTGCGCTTGCCGAGAATGTGCAGTTGAAGGAGGATATGGCAGCCGCTATAGAGAAAGAGCACGAGAGAGGGTGCGCAGAAACGGTGGCCAATTACACCAAACAATTTCAGGAGAAGCTTCCCTCACTTGTAGATGAATTCTTTACCAGATACTAGGATTTAGCTCTTGACTTCTACGGAGTTGCTTGGGATTCCCCATTGAGGGGTGCAACTCCATTGCCAAGTCAGTTGTCACTGGTGGAGCCCTCCATGCCCGCCGAGGAGTCGTTCGGGACTGACCTTCCTGTGCTACCATTTGAAGCTGACACCGCCGCGCTGCCCAAACCTGGAGAGGCTCAAGTGGAAGATGTCTAGGCACAACTAAACGAGGAACGTATACCAGATGACCCTACGACCCAAGTTGTGGGGTCTCTTACCGACTTAACTATTGAAAATGCACAGGTCACTGAATCCACCACGGCTGCCTCTACGGAGCCGGTGTTGTATCACCTTGAAATGTTTTCAACTCTTTCCTTTGAGAAACTTGAACTTTATTTCTTTGGTCTGTAATAACTTACGACTTTTGGTGCTGGCTACATGCTAGCACCCGTACTTGGCTTATTCTATTGTTGATGAGGTGGTGGCCAACAGGTGGGGCCATGTCTATTTTATGCTCAACTTTCAATCTTAGTTTACAACTTCAGCTTTCACGCTTGCTTCGTATAAATTCTGCTTCATCCATACTTTGCCGCACTAAAGCGTAGCCGCAGTGACCAACATACTGGTCTCTTTCTTACATTACTCTGTGTGTGGGATTTTCGGGTTTCCCACCCTCTTTAGGCCTTAGGTAACTTCGTTTGCTTCCTCGTCCAAGGACTGTTAGTGCTCCTCGAGTTTCTCACTCTTTTGAATATGGGCTACCTTGGGATTTCTCATCCCCTAAAGGCAATAAAGATTCAGGATCACCTTAGACCCTTGTGGGTTTCCCCCATTTAAATCAGGGCTACCTTGGGATTTCTCATCCCCTAGAGGTAATGCGTTTGATTTAGGACCACTTTAGACCCTTAGGGTTTTCCCACCCGTTTCAAACTGGGGCCTTCTTGGGACTTCTCATCCCCTAAAGATGACTTTTGGTTCAGGAACACATAGCCATATGGACCTTTTAGGCTTCTCGCCCGAATTTGAACTCAGCACCATGGGATTTCTAGTCCCCTTATGGTTGCATTCTCTGCCTAGCCGAGCTCAGAAACAATGGACCTAGGCCTTCTCAACCCATTCCGAGCATTCTCTGCTCGGGTCCATTGCCTCCCAATGAGGAAGTGAAAGTTTTTCTCAAACTTTCTCTTGCTCATTACAAACTGATACTCTAACTTCTTATAATCATGCAACCATGGCTTGGCAAGGAAAGTAACATTGATAACATTTCGTTCAATAATGCACCATACAGCAAGTACATCAATAATAGTATTTCTTTAAATTGGAAATGTTCTATGTACGGGGAATGGGATTTCCACTTAGATCGACCAACTTGTAAGCTCCCTGGCCTGATTTTCCAACAACCTTGTACGGTCCCTCCCAATTTGGCCCTAACTTGTCATCGGCTGGGTCCTTGGTGGTTCTCAAAACTTTTCTAAGAACGAGGTCACCGATGCCGAACTACCTGAGGTGAACTCTTTTGTTGTAAAATCTAGTCAATTGCCCTTGGTACGCCACCAACTTGACCAGTGCTTGCTCCCTTTTCTCATCTTCTAGGTCCAATTGAACTGAAAGTGCTTGGTCATTGCCCCCTTGCTCCACTAATGTAGTGTGGATAGTGGGGATGCCAATCTCTAATGGTATCACAGCTTCTGTCTCATAGGCAAGGGAATATGGTGTCTCTCCAGTTGCGCGGCGAGGGGTCGTACGGTAAGCCCAAAGTACAATTGGCAGTTCGTCAACCCATGCCTCTTTGGCCTTCTCTAGTCTCTTCTTAATTCCATCTAACACAGTCTTGTTTGAAGCTTCTGCTTGGCCATTGCACTGTGGATAGCTGGCGGATGCATAGTAGTTCTTGATTTTGTAAGTAAAACAAAATTTCTTGAAACGGTCCTGAAATTGTGTGCCATTGTCTGATACTATGGCATAGGGAACTCTAAACCGTGTAATGATGTTCTTCCAGACAAATCTTTCTGTATTCTGCTCTATTATCTTGGCCAATGGCTTTGCTTCTATCCATTTAGTGAAATAATTCGTTCCTGCCAAAAGATACTTCACGGCCCCATGAGCAGTCGGCAGTGGACCCACAATGTCTAGGCCCCACTGAGCAAATGGCCAAGGACTTGTAAGTGGTGCCAAATCTGCTGAAGGTGTATGTATGATTGGCGTGAAGGACTTTCTGTACAAGTGTCCCTCTGGGGAGGTCCAAAAATGAGAGGCCTTGACCTTGATCTTATGGGCATCCTTCTTGTCTTCAGGTAGCTTGTATTCCTTGAGGTAAATGAGGATAGGGTCCATCCAGCTAGGACCCAGGTATACGTCATGAACTTCTTCTGTAGCCTCAATCTGAATGATCAGCTTTGAGAGAGAGGCTACGCTGACAGTGCTGTGGAGCTCTGCGGGAACTGATGAGGTGAGACACGCCAAGGCGTCCACGTGACTATTTTGCTTGGAGCTGATTTGAACCATACGTACGGTTTTGAAATCCTGCATTTTTTGTTTCACTACCGCAGCATAGAGAGACATTCTGTCATCTTTTGTGGCATATTCCCCTAACACTTGGTTTACCACTAACTGGCTGTCACAGTGAACCAAAACATGCTGAGCTCCACACTTTTGTGCACCAGATAGTCCTGCTAGCATGGCTTCATACTCTGCTTCATTATTTGAGGCCCTGAATGCCAACTGGACTGATTATTCTAGAATAAGGGACTCTGGTGATATAAACAAGACTCCAATCCCTGACGCCTTATTACAGGCTGATCCATCCATATAGAGTTTCCACAACTCACTTGCACGTGGCTCATAAACCTGCAACTCAGGGTGTGCGGGAGTCTCTTCTGCTAGGATAGGTCGCGCTACCGTTTGGGTCGGTATTGCGGAAAACTCTGCTACAAAATCAGCAAGTATCTGTCCCTTAATGGCAGTGCGGGGTACAAACTTTATATCATACTCACCAAGCTCCACTGACCATGCTGCGACCCTCCCAGATAGATCTGCCTTTCTCAGGACAGGTCCAATGGGGTGGATCGTTGGTACTTCAATGGGATGGGCCAAAACGTAGTGCTGCAGTTTACGAGAAGCCATGACCAAGGCAAAGATCAACTTTTTCTAATGGCAGGTACCTGGTTTCGGCGTCGAGCAAGGTTTTGCTTACATAATAGACAGGCACTTGCCTCCCTTCTTCCTCCTTGATTAAAACCGCACTGATTGCATGATTTGAAACAACCAGGTTTGTTGTCAGCTTCTCTCCAGGGGTTGGTATGGAAATCAACGGAGGTTCAGCTAAGTACTTCTTTAGATCCTGGAAAGCCTCTTCGCAGTCTGCCCCCATGAATAGGTCGCACTTTTCCTTAGCAGTTGAAAGAATGGTCTGCATCTGTCGTATGAACGGCTAATGAATCTGTTCAGTGCTGCAACCATCCCAGTCAAACGTTGCACTTCTTTGGTCATTCTCGGACTTTGTATATTTTGCAATGCAACTATCTGGCTGAGGTCTGCCTCAATCCCTCTCCTGGTGATGAGATGTCCTAGGAACTTGCCTGAGCTCACCCCGAAAGTGCATTTGGATGCATTCAGCTTCAAGCCGTACTGCCGTAGGATGCCGAAAGTCTGACTCAAATCCGATATGTGGGAGACTGGCTCCTTGGACTTGACCACCATATCGTCAATGTACACCTCCATAGTCTTCCCAAATAACTCTTTAAGCATCAACGTAGCCAATCACTGGTAGATGGCACCTGTATTTCTGAGCCCAAAAGGCATCACCTTGTAGCAGTACAAGCCCAACGGAGTGATAAAAGCCAGTTTATCCTCGTCGGGTTCATACATGGCGATTTAGTGATATCCTCTGTAAGCATCCAAAAAGCTCATCCATGCATATCCTGCTGTAGAGTCCACTAGTTGGTCAATCTTCGGCATGGGAAAACTGTCTTTTGGGCATGCCTTGTTGAGACTAGTGAAATCAACACAAACCCTCCAAGCACCACTCTTCTTCTTCACAACCACAGTGTTAGATAGCCATTCGGAGTAGTACACCTCCCTAATAGCCTTGGCCTCCAGTAAACGGTCAACCTCCTCTATAACTGCCTCTACGTAGTGCGCGACTGAGCGCCTTCTTCTTTGCATTACTGGCTTATTGCAAGGGTCCACGTTGAGGTGGTGGCATATTATGCTGAGCACCCGTTCATACTCAAGGGCCTCCTTCCCCGAGAGCTCATCCCCGAGGAGGAAGTACCTTTCGTTGTCTGATTCATGGGTAAGAACTTTTCTCAAGTTCTCGACCATGCGGGTGCTCGGGTCTACACCTACATCATCTAGAACAGGTTGGTCGGGCACCTCAATGGATTTGATCTGCTCGTATTTCGGCCCAGACTTGATTGAGGCGAGAAAACAATTTCGGGATCACTTCTGATTCCCTCGAATGCTCTCCACCCCTAGGGCCTGGAAACTTGATCAACTGATGATACGTGGACGGTATGGCACCCATTCGATGCATCCACGTCCTCCCCATGATTGCGTTGTAGGCAGAGGGTACGTCAGTAACTAAGAACTCCACATCCTTGGTAACATGCCCTGCTTTGACCGGCAACACGATGGAACCAAGAGGCCACACTGGTTCTGTGCTGAAGCCAATCAAGGGTATCCACACTTTCCTTAGATCTTCCTGAGATAGACCCATCTTCAAGAACGCCTGTAGATACAAGATATCTGTGGAGCTGCCCTAGTCTATCAGTATCCTCTCGGTGTCGAATCTATTGATGTTCAGGGTGACAGCTAGAGCATCGTTGTATGGCACAGTCACTCCTTCCAAATCATCATCTGAGAAGGCAATCTGTGCGGTGTACCCTTCCTCCTCTCTTTGTCTCTTCTGCCCAAGCTATAGCATGTGGTGCTCTGAAGCCTGCTTTCTTCTCAAAGATCTAGATTCTTGGAGTGGAACTTGCTCTTCTCCTCTATGAATCATACGGATCAGACCAGCAGGAGGGAGGTCCTCATCTGATCAATTACCACCCGCAACCACCCGTACCTGTCTGTTGTTTTGTATGTGGGTTGAGCTAGGTATTGCTGCAAATGACTTGCCTCCACCAGCTCTTCCAGAAATTGCTTGAACATCCTACAATCTTCGGTTTTGTGACTATATTCTCTATGAAAACTGCACCTTAGGCCTGTTGCTTCTAACTCTGGTTGGTTTCCTCCCTGCCTAGCTGGCCACCTCTAGTATGGCTCACCTTGCAAAGGGAATATCATCCGAAAAATTGGGATGTTGAATTCAGTGTGGATTGCCTTATATGAGGTTGGGCCTAGCCTTCCCATTCTCAGGGGTGGCAGCCCGTTAAAATTGGCTTGCTGCGTGGCGGGTGTTGGCGCCGCGCTGACTTCCTTCTCAGGAGACTTTGGCCGTGCTAACCTCTTCCTCTTCTTCTTCTTCTCGTCTAGTTCGACAATGTGAGCGCGGTGAGCCCTGTTGGCTGTGCGGCCTGTCTCCCTGTTGGTTTCTTATTCCAACTTAGTGTGCTGCTCAACCCTCTCCATGATCTCAAGAAAGGATTCCACCGGGTTCAAGGTTAGGGACTCCCTTAGTTTCTCACCAAAGGAGAGTCCTAGCCTGAACATGGCCACTGTTTGCTTTTCTGTACAATCTTCCACATCCTTATAAGTTTCCACGTACCTGCCCGCATACTCACGCAGAGATTCATTGGACTGTTTTCTCAACGAAGTCAAGGAATCAAAATGCTTTGGGGCTGCACGGCTGGTCATGAAACGTCCGACGAATAACTCTGCAAGCTTCCCCCAACTGCTGACGGAGTGTGCGAGAAACTTGTGATACCAACTGTGAGCCGTTCGTCCTAGGCTGGACCCAAACATTCGACAATACAGGAACTCGTCACCCTCATAAAGGATGAGAGCTTGCTGAAAATCTTTCAAGTGGGCCACTGGGTCCACCTTCCTATCATACTTAGGGAAGTTTGGCAACGAAAACCCCCTATGGATCCTGTAGTCTGCAATCTCACGAGAAAGAGGGGTAGAGGTGATCTGCTAGATCGCCCTTCTTGTACTTTCCTGGGCTGTGGCCCTGCCCCTGAACCTCTCATCTATCCATCTTCTCAAATATTCCATCTGTGGATTTGCCTTCCGCTGGTTTTGGGCAGATCTGGCCTGAGCCATGTTCCGCAAATGGTCCCTCAGGTATGGCACTGAGTTCACTAATCTTGCTGGCTGAGCTCGGTTGGCGCGACACGAACCCTTACTTCGTGGTGGAGCCTGCACTCCCTTCTCGGGGGTGGTGGTGGAGCCTGCACTCTCCTATTTGCGCCACCCACCGGTCTCTTATCATTTACGCCCTCCACTGGTCTTCGAACATTGGATGCCATCCTCTGCCCCCCATGCGTTCTCGGACGAGTGTGGAC
Organism: Monotropa hypopitys; assembly: GCA_002855965.1. NCBI lineage: Eukaryota > Viridiplantae > Streptophyta > Magnoliopsida > Ericales > Ericaceae > Monotropa > Monotropa hypopitys. The sequence goes on along the minus strand of NMUG010001842.1, from coordinate 8,576 downwards.
GTTTTGTCTTCCTAGGACAACCAAAGGTCGGTTTCCCTGGGGCGCTCCATCTTTCTGTTGCGCCATCTTCTCCATTTGAGCCTCCAACCGTCGTATCGTTTCCCCTTGGGTCCTAACTAGCTCCGCCAAATCCTCGTTTCTGATAGACTTGGACTTGGATTGAGATTGGGAGCCCAAGGACCTGGAACGGCTAGGGCTTTCGTCTTTCATATCATACTCGTCCTCGATGTCCAGGCATTCTTCATCCTCTTCGAGCACAACGTCAGTTGTCCCTACTTCCTTCAACTGCTCGAGCCTCCCCTAAGAAAGATCTGAAATTTGGACTTGCTCTTCGTCTTTCGGGGGATGGGGGTGAGATATAGTCGTTTTCTTGGGTTCCCCGCCCATCCCCAATAATCCTTCCTCTTTCCAGAGTTTGTTTTGCTTCATTGTCTCTGATGACTGTCATCTCTGCTTCAACCTCCTCAAGCACAAATTCTTTCCTTCAAATTAGGTGTGGCTTTCCCACAGACGGCGCCAATTGTCGACGGTGATTTCTTCACTATCGTTGAATGATTCTCCTGAACTGAACTTAGAGCTTCTTCCTTGCTAGATATTCCTTGACCACTGTTGAATCTCACTACTAAGCGTTGCAATCACAGAAAACAGTTAGAAGACCCCCCGCCACTGTGGCTTGGAAGGCCCTCCGATGATTAAGTTAGTCCCAAATGGAATAACGAAATCCTTATCGAGAGAGAGTACTGAGAAAATTCAATAGCCAGAGAACGAATGACTTAGAATGTACCTTTCACAGGTGAAGAAGTTGCCTTTTGTATCTCCGCTCTCTTCATTAATGGTGACCTTCCAACTCCTTAACTTCTCATCAAGAAGGGGGAATGAACGTGGATAGAAGACTCCTCGTCTTCTTCCCCGTAGCATCCTTACATCTTCTCTTCTTATCCTCTTACTGAGCACATAATGATTCAAGTGACTGTATAAGACTTACGCGTGCATTCAATGCCACTGACTGACCAATTGATAACCGTACGTCCTATAGCCGCATTGTCATGATCCCACACTACAGATGCTTGCCGCATTGGCCTAGCCTTATCCTCAGTCGACATCCTGGATCAACATGAGGCTCACCTTATCCGTTATAATCCACCCGCGCACCTTACTTGCCACATTTCTAGAATGTCCTTCTAGACCTAATCCTGGTCGCGCTGCATACAAAGGGGTGTACGGGCTGGCTAAATCACTTCGGTTAAGGCCCAAACATTAATCCTTGCATAACCTTCCCAACTAGATCATCCATAATCTAACAAGCATGTCCCTAAACAGGCTCTTCTTACTCTGTTGGACATGTCATCAGCTAATTACGGACAAACTAATTAGCAACGATAATACTCCCACGTGACACTCCGTGCAGATGTCCTAATCTCACAGAGATGACCTTATCCGCGGTGCCAAACAAGGGAATAACACCTTCAACCATAATATCTGACATCTTGGCCGCACTGAATAACATCTTTGTCAGCCCAATCTGAGCAGCCACGTGTCATCTATACTTTATCCCTCCACATTATATTTATATGATGTTGTAGATCATATATATAAATCAATAATATTTATTATAAATTTATTTAGTTGATCCTAAAGATCAACATATATACATAATATTGCATATCCTCAAGACATATCTTATTGATGTTCCAAAAAAACAAATATTAACTCATCCTGAAGATCAATTAATTAATTATTCCTAAAGAATCGACAAAGGTTCTTGAAGAACTTATTTTCTTTACAATACCATTTTTTATTACTATCCGTTTAATACTATTTTATTCTCTTAGATGATGTCGAATTTATCAAAATTGAATTTCGTTGCACTTGATATTTTGGGAAATAATTACTTAACTTGGATACTTGATGTGGAGATCCATCTTGATGACACGGAGCTTGGTCATACCATTAAAGATGGAAATAACACATCCTTGAATGATCATGCAAAAGAAATAATGTTCATTCGCCACCATCTTCATGAAGAATTGAAAAGCGAATACCTCATAGAAAAGGATCCACTTGAATTATGGAATAGATTGAAAGAGAGACATGAACATCAAAGGCTATTTTCTACCAAAAACTCGTTATGAATAGTTGCATCTGAGGTTGCAAGATTTTAAAACTGTCTTCGATCAAATTTGTTACAATTTTACGATTATGTGGAGAAAATTTTCTAAAAAAGACATGCTTGAAAAAAACATTTTCAACTTTTCATGCCTCTAATATGCTCCTGCATTAGCAATATAGAGAGTGTCGTTTCAAAAATTATTATGAATCATTCAATGTCTTCTTGTCACTAAACAAAATAATAAACTTTTATTAAAAATTATCAATCTCGTTCAACTAGTTCCATACCATTTCCTAAAGCAAATGGAATAACAGGCAATGGATTGTTTCCCGAAGAAAACAAGACCTTATTCAAAGGATAGTTTCCCAAAGCAAACAGAGCCTCGTTTCAAAGCCGTGATCGTGGTCATGGAAAAAGATTTGGCAAAAATCAAATCCGTGGAGGGCACGTACAAAAACCAAATAACAAGTCATACCACCTGAAGTGGAAAAAGCATGAAGCTTCAAATGACAAACAAAAAAGTTTACATAATAAAATCTTCACGACACATGAAGATCCTTGTTATAGATGTGGTGCAAAGGGACACTGGTCACGTACTTTTCGTACACCAAGGCACTTAGTAGTTCTTTATCAAACATCAATCAAGGATAAGAGAAAAGAAATTTAAATGAATCTTATGAATCAGCTAGAGTTATCTAATAATACTCATCTTGATGTCATTGATTATCTTGTAGACGAAGGAAAAGTTGACTTATTATTTAATGACGGGAATGCCTAAATAGATTAGAAGTCACTTGTTATGAGTTTGTTTCATTTTTACTTATGTTTGTTACGTATGACGTGTTTTTAAATAAATCTCATTTTATATGTGTTAAAATAGTATGGATCCTGATGCAATAATTAATTCAAGGATGATTTTTAAAGACATATGTCTTGCAAATAGTGCAACAACACATACCATCTTGAAAGATCAAAAATATTTTGAGCATCTAAAAATGGACAAAGCAAATGTCAATACAATATCTGGTCCTGTAGACCTAATTGAAGGCTCAGGAAGATCAAATATTATACAACATAACATAACTCATATAGTACCCAATCATTGAGAGTATGGGCAGTGGAAGGATTGGAGACAGACATAACCTTTGACAATATGCATAAAGTGACTGCTATCATAAAACCATTGAAACAGTTGCCCTATATACTGTCAAAAAATGAGGAGCTAAAGGGACATTTTGTTGTGGAATCATACCCCCAAATCAAAGCCAAAAGATATCAGAAAGGGTAGACCCAAGAGTCCAAATTATTTTATGTGCACATTACCATGCTTCCTTCATTTAATATCCAGAGCATCAGTATTGCATAACTGGAAGAGAAAATATTATGTTACCCAATAAAAAAAAAATGTGTTGATGATGCTTTGTATTCTAATAGATCCAGAAGAAATATGTTAAGTTTTAAAGATATTCGTCGTAATGGTTATTATATTGAAATTATAAATGAAGGCAAGAATAATATTTTTATATTACTTCCATTCTATCCGTCCAGAAGCTGGTACTACAAAAATTACTTGTCTTATCATCTGGATTATATTATACGACGATAAAAACTATTGAATCACATGATGTGATGCACTAGAAGTGCTCAAACCCATAATTGTTTATGTTATGGCATGATCTCCTTGGACATCTAGGGTCTATAATGATGCGATGGATTATCAAGAATTCATGTGGGTATCCATTAAAGAACCAAAAGATTATTTTACCAAGTGATTACCCATGTACGGTATGTTCAAAGGGAAAACTTATTATAAGACCATCTCCCTCAAAATTAATATTTGAGTCTCTATCGTATTTACAAAGAATTCAAGGAGATATTTGTGGTCTTATACACCCTTCATCCAGACCATTTTGTTATCTTACAGTTTTGATAGATGCATCCAGTAAATGGTCACATATCTCTTAACTATCTACTCGCAATATGGTATTTGCTAGATTACTTTCCCAAATTATTAAATTAAGATCACATTTTACACATCGTCCTATTAAGACAATATGTTTAGATAATGCTGTTGAATTTACCTGCCAAGCCTTTAGCTGAATCCTTTATAAAAAGGCTTCAGTTAATTGCAAGACCTTTTCTTGTGAGAACTAAATTACCAACTTCTGTTTGGGGGCATGCCATATTACATATTGCATCCCTTGTTCTAGTCAGGCCTGTAACATATCACAAATTATCACCATTAGAACTTATAATTGGTCAACAACCAAATATTTGTCACTTTAGAGTTTCTGGGTGTGTCGTATATGTGCCCATCCCTCCTTCTAAATGTACAAAAATGGGTCCTCAATGGAGACTTGGCATTTACGTCAGATTTGACTCTACATCCATTATTAGATACCTTGAACCTCTAACTGGTGATATTTTAAGGCACGCTTTGTAGATTATCATTTTGATGGAACAATGTTCCCGAGATTAGGGGAGAAAGGTCATAGCCAGAAGCTCGACTTGAAATCACCTGGAATGCCTTCACACTTTCTTATCTTGATCCTCGCACTCATTAATGTGAACTAGAAGTTCAAAGAATCATTCATTTACAAAGCATTGCAAATCAATTACCATCTGCTTTCACCGACATAAAAACAGTGACTAAGTCACATATACCTATTGCTAATACTCCAACAAGGATTCAAGTCCCTGCAAGACAAACTATTAGAGTAGTAGGGAATGAATCCAAAATATGCCAGAAGCGTGGTAGACCTGTCGGTGTATAGGAAAAAATTCCCCGGAAGAGGAAAATCCAAGGCAAAGAATGTGGTGCTCCGAAAGAGGCCAAAGCTAATGCTCCTAAAAAGAGCAAGCTCGAAAATATTGACATCCTAAAAGAAATTAAACCCATATTTCCTCCAGAAGAGGGGTCTCCTGAAGAGAATTCTACTAAAAGTTTATCCCCTGAAGAGGATCAGGTATCAGAAAATAATGAGATCTCAATACATTACATGATTATAGAAGAAGTATGGGATAGAAATAAAATAATTATTGATAATATATTCTCGTACAAGGTTGCGTTTGACATTACCAGAAGTAATGGAAAAATCATTAACATAAGCAATGAAAGTGAACCATAAGCTATTGAGGAATGTCGACAAAGAAATGATTGGCCAGTGTGGAAAGAATCAATCCTTGCAGTATTAAAATCTATTGCAAAATGAGAAGTTTTTGGACCTATAGTCCAAACCCCTGAAGGGATACAACCCGTTGAATGTAAATGGGTATTTGTGCGAAAACGCAATGATAAAAATAAAATCATGTGCCATAAGGCATGACTAGTTGCACAAGGTTTCTCACAAAAACCTAGTATTGATTATGAGGAAACATGCTCCCCCATTATGGATGCAATAACATTTAGGCTTTTGATAAGCTTGGTAATTACAGAAAATCTGGGTATGCAATTAATGGATATTGTAACTGCATACCTATATGGATCGCTAGACACAAATATTTACATGAAAATCCTTAAAGAATATAAAGTGCCTGAAGCATTTAGTTCTAAACCCAGAAGTCTTTATTCTATCAAGCTACAAAAATCTTTGTATGGGCTAAAATAATCTGGATGCATGTGGTACAACCGCCTTAGTGAATATTTATTAAAAGAGGATTATCAAAATAATCCAATCTGCCGATGCATTTTTAATAAAAGATCAAAATTTGGATTTGCTATAATAGCGGTATATGTTGACGATTTGAATCTTGTAGGGACTCCAGAAGAGCTCACAAGAACTGTTACATATTTAAAAAAGGAATTCAAAATGAAAGATCTTGAAAAAACCAAATTCTGTCTCCACTTGCAGATCGAGCATTTGCCAAATGGAATTTTAATACATCAGTCATCATATACAAAAGAAGTCTTGAAGCACTTTTTCATAATTAAAGCTCGCCCCTTGAGTGCTTCAATGATTGTCTAATCTTTTGATATAAATAAAGATCCTTTTTGACCTCCAGAAAAAGAAGAATCATTATTCAGTACTAAAGTGCCATATATGAGCGCAATTGGTGCTCTTATGTGTCTTGCGAATTGTACATGTCCAAATATTACATGCTCTGTCGATTTATTGGCACGTTATAGTCCTTATCCCACTTGAAGGCACATCAATGGAATAAAAAAGATATTGCGCTACCTTCAACGGACAACTGATATGGGTTTATTCTACTCAAATGAATCAAAGGCAGAACTAATTGGATATGCAGATACTATCTATCTGATCCACACAGAACTCGATCTCAGACGGGATATGTATTTACTTGTGGTGATGCAGCTATATCATGGCGCTCAGTAAAACAAACATTCACTGCTACTTTTTCCAACCATTTCGAGATACTAGCAATTCATGAAGCAAGTCAAGAATGTATATGATCGAGATCTATGATTCAATATATTCGAGAAAGAAATGGATTACCTACGATCAAAGACAAACCAACAACATTATATGAAGATAATTATGCATGTATTGCTCAAATTAAAGGTGGATATATCAAAGGAGATAGAACCAAGCATATCTCTTCAAAATTCTTTTACACTCATGAGCTTCAAAAGAATGGAGATATTGATGTCCAACAAATACGTTCAAATGATAATTTGGCTGACTTATTCACCAAAACATTGCCAGCAACAATATTTAAGAAGTTTGTATATAATATTAGAATGTGACAACTCAAGGACTTGCCATGCGTAGTTAAGAGAGAGAAAATGACCTGAAGTTCATTTCCAGATTGTACTCTTTTTTCTTCGCCTAAGGTTTTGTTCAACTGAATTTTCCTTAGCAATGTTTTAATGAGGCAATCTGAAGACCCTTATTACCGATACAGAAGATCTCAAGACCATGTACTCTTTTTCCTTCGTTAAAGTTTTTCTCACCGGGGTTTACTTGACATGGTTTTAATGAGGCATAATCTTGGTATATGATCACCCAAGGGAGAGTGTTAGAAATTGTACCACAAAATTATGGCTGATCAAAAAGTAACAAAGAAGCTATGTCGACAGAAATTCAGTCGGCAATACTAAGGCGGTGGAAGAACAAGAAAAAACTACAATTTAGCCCTCGGGACTTTGCCTATAAATAGGAACCTCGGGATTCAGTTCTAATTAATTCAGAAAGTTAGAAAGTTGCTGATGTAATAGTAAGATATAGATAATTTGAGGAATACTTCAATAATAATTTTTCCTGAAGCCCAACTTTTTTGTGACAGTTTCTGAAACAACTATCTATTCTACATCTGGTGTCATGCATTCTTATATTTTACAACAAATACAATAATATTCCACTCACTATTCTTTCACATCCAATGAAATATGACAGACCTCCTCGGGTTTCCAACCGTCCACCCATTCCACAACTCATTCAAACACATAAGAAATTACATGTGTTGGAAATCGAAAAGGTTGTGATTGAATGTGGCAATTGGAGGCTCTCTCATGGCAACCAGATAGGCTGCATTTACTGTGCCTTTTGGGATCTCTAATAGACTCAATCAATGCTCAATTGAGACTCTTCGTTTTCTCCGTTGATGTGTATACAATGAAACTTACTTTGAAGGACTTCATAACTTGAAAAATACACCAGAAAAATCAGAAGTGCTTCTGAATATTCAAAGATTAGAAAATCATTTTTTCCTCAGTTTCATTTCGTTCTTGAGAGAGAGAGAGAGAGCTCGGTACTAGTTCAGTTCGTCAACGTTGTCATTGGAGGTGTACCAAGGCAGTAGCTTTTAGAACCGTCTTATCCTGGGAAGCAGACGTCAGTGTTCCTCAACACCCACCGAAGATGGTAAATCTATTTTAAGGACAAAGTTCAAACTCGATTCGGTTTTCTTCGTTTTTTTTATTTTGTACTTTTTATTTCAGTTTAGCAATTCAGTTATATTATTATTGAATATATGAATGAAATTGTGGGTGGGAATTTTTTATCACCCTTGAACTCGTCCAAAAATGCCAGGTGGAATGTTAATATTGACTTTCCCGCAAGAGTTGACTTCAGGACTTTGCTGCAAAATAAAATGAAACTAAGAGACCCGCTCCCTTCTACTCAGGGGGCACTCCGACGATCAAGTTAATATCTGGAAGAAAATAACTTGAGAGAAAACTGAAATCTAGAGAGAAATTCAGTACAAGAGAGTGTGTACCTTATAGATGTCATCTGCATTTGTATTTATATTGTCTTCTTTCATTATTGCCTGGGTCCTATCTTTCATAAATAAGTTTTTAAATGGTGGGGTCTGACTGTATATCTTTTCTCTTTTTGTTTTATGTATATTTTCTAAATATACCAAACGGCTAGTGGGCCCTAATGTTTCCACTTTCAACAGTATTATTGACTCTACTGAATCTTCCTTTTTGGCATTTTATATATTATATTCTTATATATTTAATGCGGATCATTCTTTTTGAGATTTTGCTTAATGATTAAGA
>NMUG010001841.1:0-17000 GCA_002855965.1 Monotropa hypopitys | reverse complement strand
ACAACAATCCTTAAACTCTCTTTCCAATAAGATCCCTTCCTTTTATTATAAATTTCATATTCCTTTATAAAACCTACTCCTTTTCCCCAAACCCATTATTTCGTAGATTTATCAACATTCTTATCCTTTTTTCAAAATCCCAAATTATAATATATATAACAAGGCTATTATAAACTACTCTAACTTACACAGTTCTAAGAATACTCACCTGATAACAAAACACCTTAGAAACATCGAACGCAATAATGATTTATTGCCCAAAACCATTTTATAATTCTTTTCCATAATTATTTATTGTTATTTCTTCACTTTATAAATTTATTTGATATTTTCCCTGAAATATTTTCTGGCAGCCACACTAGTTATCCGTAGCCCAGAATTTTGTATTACCGGTAACCCAGACAATCACCCAGATACCGCAATCTATGAAACCAGTTTTCTGCCATTTCTCGAAAGAAGTGAAAAAAATTCCTCAATCATTTGAATTTTCATTCACAGTTTCAGGCTCAAATTCTATATTAAAGTTCAAACGATTGAGAAAATTTTTTAGATCATTCGATTGAGCTAATTTTTTGCAGGATACCTAAAAATAATATTTCAAATTTAACTATCAAGTCAAAAATTCATTTGGAGCTTGCGTGGGCCCCAACCGGGTGGATGTGTAAGTGGGGTGTGTGATTTTGGGTGTGTGTCTAGAATTTTCCATATAGTTATAATTGATTTAGCCTTTCTGTTTATCAAACCTTTACATATTTACAGGGACTAATTAAGGAGAGGAGACTATTTCATTTTGGATATCCGGACTGCTCACTGGTGAACCGGTCAGTTAGCCGCCCAATCAGCCTGTCCTCCAGCCGGTTCAATCATTTGTGAAAACAGTATGCTCCTAGGGTTTTATTATATGAGTATGATTGTCTATTATGCCCCTCAATGTCTCTGAAGTTCTCAAGCAATTATATAAGAGGATGAGAAGCATTTTGGTCACAACTTTTGACTCTTTCATTCTCTCAACCCTAAAGCATTCGGTACTCACTTCAAGGCTTTATTTTTTACATATTCCTACTATATTTTCCAGTAGACTTTCAAGAGAGATCATACTCATTCTTGTCTATCAATTTCTTGTATCTCTCTTTGATTTTTATATTTTAAAGGAGTGAAATAAACTCATATTCAAAGATCATTCTTCTATTGTGATTATAGAAACAAGACAATCCATTGGTTAGGTTGGGAGACCACCCTAGAAAGTCTCTATTTTGTAAGGTTGGAAGGCCACCCTTGAAGGCCCTCGATTATAGTTCATTGGGAATCACTATTGTGGTTGCCTTTTCGTTTAGTGGAACTTTTACAAATTGTAAAAGAAGTTGACATATATAGGGAGAGACACGTCGTATCGAACCACTATATTTTTTGGTGTTATTTAGCATTTCAATTATGTAATTTATTATTTTGCATGCTTAGTTTGATTATCATTTGAATAGTACAAAATAAATCAAAGTGTTTTAAAGTCTGTATTCTTGGAACAAACTCAATGCCACAAATCTCAACCGTTGCCGTATTGCAACAACTTAGGTGTAACAGAAGGCTTGTGGGTTTTGTTATTTGAATTCTGATTTATTAATCAAACATATTTTAACTGAAGTTGGTTTTGGTTTCTTAATCAAACCTATTTGAATCCCGATTTATTAATCAAACCTATTTGAATCCCGATTTATTAATCAAACCTATTTGAATCCCGATTTTTTAGTCAAACTTGTTTTAACGACTTGTTCCAATAATCATTTAAGTTAAAATAAATATTTGAAGAATGTTGATACCCAATTTTGACTCAGCCCTTACAAATCAAAAATCAGCAAACAGTCTTCAAATAGATCAATACACACTTCCAGAATGTTCGGACTTCTCACGAGCAGTACCGACGTCAGTCAAAAATAGCAAGCAAATCAACAATCATCGGTAAGGTATTAAAGAACATTTACGCAGATTTAGAATTTCAAACCGACGCACCAGTCGAGACAAACAGTAAACAAATGGTTCATAAAACCTCCTTCTCACACGCAATACGCTCGGGAACAAGCAGAATCCCGTCTAAGCAACCAAAATTCCATTTCCGAATGAAAAGTCAAAGACATTATCATTACTGAGAAGACGGTATAAAGACTGAATCCATCCGATCAAAAATCAGAATTTAGTTGAGCATAAATGTCTATCCGTTCAGAATTCCCTGCAGCTATCAGTCAGTCTTGAAAATCAGCAAATGTAATTTTTACGGACCTCATCTTCAAAGTCTGACATTCCCCGCAGAATAGATCCAATAGAATTTGAGAAATCTAAGAGATGCACCTAATCTTCTCACTTTGTTTACAGCATCAGAGCCATATATCAGGGTTTTCCCGGGAAACTTCCATTCAACCCCGAGATATTTTTTATATTCATGATTCAACTCAAGGATCAACAATATCAAATTTAAATTGTCAAAGACCGAGTTCAACGAGAAGCCGACCAAACACAAACAGAAGCTTCGGACAAAGTTCAGAACCCGGGATCACTTTTTTAATTTTTAAGATATTTTATTTTAATTTTTATTTAATTTTTCCAAAGGAAAGGGGCAGGAAACTACCCAAAATATCCAAATATATCCCAATTCTAGCACATGGCCTGCGAGCCATCTGATTGACCAGAAATTTGGGCATGTCGCAACTATAGTTGCGATATCATTGGCCTATATAAGAAACTCAACCTCCAACATTCAAAAAACCCAAGCATTCCCATTGATGTCCATTTCAACTCAAATATCCAAAACCTTCAGGCATTTTCCTTACAAACTTCCCGAAACCACTTTAAATCCGGTCGAACCTCTACCGAAATCTATACATGCCAAGAACACACTTCGTTCTTAAAGAACCACTCAATCCCGAGCCAATTTTCAGTGACCAAAAAGTCTCTCTACCAAATAAAAACTTCCGAAAACCTATAAACCCTCTTTCTGCAACCTTGCGAAGTAACTGAATCTAGCTGAACTTCCTCCCATTTACTATGGTAAATTTCTTTTGTTTCTTCTATTCTTGGGAGACTCGTGGTAGTCTTCTAATTTATAGTTTGGTATTAATCATTCGGTCGCATCCGATAATATATCTTACTATATTTTAAATAAGTTACTTTAAGAAGTCGTCTCCCCGAATTATATAGATACAATTTATACAAATTTGTCGTTATTCTTTTATACTTGTCTTATCATTTCCGAACAAATATCTATAAAAAGGACATCCTTTTTATGTCTTTCTTCTCATTAGAATCCGACAAATGCTAGGCCATGTCTGCTCCGTTGTCGCATATGAGAAGAACATAAAAACGTCTTTGTCCTAAAAATACAATCTCGGCTCATACGCCATTTTTATTCAAAGTTAGATATTTAAAGATCTTGTTAAATGATATCTCGGTTTTGCGTACGACCCTCCCTTCTGACTGTTCGGTCAAATATCGAAGGTCTTGGAATATCTTTCTTTGAATATTTCAAAAATCATTTCTATCGCTTTCATTTTCACTTTTATAGTCCGAGCTTTCTGGTATGCTATATACAATTTCCATCTAACTCGGACTATATCCAGCTCGATTTATATATGCTATATATAATTTCTGTCTAGCTCGGACTATATCCAGCTCAGTTTATATATATGATATCCTATACCCATGTGTATGCATACTTATATATATTACAAAAAATATATATATATACAGTCTCTCTCTTTTCGGCATTCCATTTTGACTCTGCAAAATACTTTGAAAAACTAAAAATCAAATCTCTCGATTCGAGTCATTAGGTGAAAACTTGCAATAGCCGACCAATCCGGATTAAAAGAAATATCTTGTGAGTCGGGTCATTCCGGACCACTTGATATTCTTTCGAATTTTTCTTATTCAAGAAAATAACGCCCTCCCCAAAATTCAAAAATCATTTTACAGTCAAAGATTTGTCCGATTGAAAAAATATCAAAAACACTTTAAAAACTAAAAAACAAATTCCTCGATTCGGATCATTAGGCGAAAACTTGCAGTAGCCGACCGATCCAGATTAAAAGAAATATCTTGCAAGTCGGGTCATTCCGGACCTCTTGATATTCTTTGGAATTTTCAAATTAAAATTCAAACATTTTTAAAAACACGGTCGAAGCTTTGTCCGACCAAAAAACATAAAAATCATTTTACAGTCGAAGCTCTGTCCGATTGAAAAATCCAAAAACACTTTCAAAAACAAAAATAAAGTTCCTCGATTCGGATCACTAGGCATAAACTTGCACTAGCCGACCGATCTAAATTAAAAGAAATATCTTGTGAGTTAGATCATGTCGGATCACTCGATATTCTTTGGGCTTCCAAACCAAAAAAACACATAATTTTTTTTCAAATATAGTAGAAGCTCTGTCCAACTAGAAAATAAAACTAAATTAACAAAACAAACTCCTCCGATTCGGATCATTAGGTAAAAGCTTGCAGTAGCTGACCGATCTGGATCAAATGAATATTTTGTAAGTCGGGTCATGCCATATTACTCAATATTCTTTGAGGATTTCTCAAAAATAAAAAACATTCTTTCCAAAACACAGTCAAAGTTTTGTCCGATTGATCAAAAACATTCTTTCAAAATACAATCAGAACTCTGTCCGACTAAATCAAAAATATTCATTCAAAACATAGTCAGAATTCTGTCCGATTGTAGAAAAATCATCTTTTAAAAATACAGCCAAAATTCTGTTCGGCTAATCAAAAATCTTTCTTTTAAAACACAATCGAAGTTCTGTTTGACTGCCAAAAACAAAATCATTCTTTATAAACGCAATCGAAATTCTATCCGACTGCAGAATTCTGTTTGACACAAGTTCTGTCCGTCTAAACAAAATCTTGCTCTCAAAATATAATCGAACTTCTGTCCGATTTTCATAAATAAATAAAACAAAATCTTTCTTGTAAACGCAGTCAGAATTCTGTCCGACTGTAGAAAAAATATCATTTAAAATGCAGCCGAAGTTCTGTCCGGCTCAAAAATAATAAAACACAAATCTTTCTTCTAACTCTTTCAAAAATCAAAACTGGGCCGTAAAGTCGCCCGTCAAAATTCTTTCTTCAAAATTCTTTCTTTCGAAATGAAAATCGGGACGAAATGCTGCCCGTCAACAACTATATAAAGGAGTCATTCTATTCAATTTTATTCATACACATCAATATCATTCATTATTTCTTTTGGCCGAGAAAACAATTAATTTGGGGTTTAAAAGAAATTTGCTTTTGAAAGAGAAGTACCGAAAGGGCGAGTGGGGTGCCTAACACCTTTTCCATTCGTAATTTAATCCCCGAACTTCGAATCTCTGGTTTTACAGACATTTTATTGAATTTAAATACCAAATGACTTAGCACACCATAACTCTATGCCGAGTGACGACTCTAAAAATAGATTAATAATAGGTTGCACATTGTTTAGGCAATTGCAAAACCGTTATTAAATATAAACATTTTAAAATCGGCACACTCATGCCATTAAATTCATTTTCAAATAAAATTGCAAACAATCCCAACAACACAGAATTTCCGTCCTAGAAAATGACTCCTCCGCATAAGGAGGCGAGGGAAGGATGGAAAATTTTCCTGACGCGATAGCTGGCGACTCCGCTGGGGACTAAGAGGATTTCGGCTTGCGAAAACTCCTTCAAAAACAAATTTCTTCCAAATTTTCAAAATCAAACAATTCTCGGCCTATATTACTGACGTGCATCATGTTTATTCTTTTTCAAAAAGATTACAGGACGTGTTCCTAAATAAAAAGATTCTGCGCTGAAAAGAATTGCTGCGCTGAAATAATTTACTGCTTACATCCTGCTTACGCTATAAATTGTAAAAAGGATTTCTTTCATTTTCAAAAAAACTTACTTACATTGCATATGTACGATTTTTCATGTATCATTTGCATCATCTCCTGTTTTTGGATGGAATTCATGTCTGCCCAAAATAGATGTTGTCCCTTATCAACCCAATCGGGGGCCCGACAGTGCTCCACGCGACCCTAAAAAGTCTATGGGTGAAATGAGGTACTCCAACCAAATCACCGACTCTACGATGGTACTCTCATGGGACTGGAGGTCTGAAGATTTGGGAGCCATTAAACTACTCAGCCAACATAGCTACTTGCTGTATATAAAGAGCCCATAAAAGAGTTGAAAGCCGAAACCCTATCTACAAATTTTAGGGAAGCATTTCATTCCGAGGGGAATCCTTATATACATGTCTGCTAAATACAAAATAAATTATTAGCGTCTTTAGGGATATTGGTCGAGATTGGACTACGGACTAGTCATTTTCAAAAATCTCCCGAAAATTTTACAATCTAAGATCATCCTCTAGACTCCATGTCCGAGGTACATCTTGAATTTTAAATTTAGAAGGCAGTTTGTATGTCTCCAATTATCCCAAGGACTTTTTCTTTATATACATCTCTGCTAGATATCAAAAAAATATCAACGTCTTTAGGGATATTTGGTCAAGATTAGACTACGGACTTGTCAATATACAAATCTCCTAGAAAATTTATAATCTGAGACCATCCTCCAGACTCCATGTTCGAGATACGTCTCGAATTTTAAATTTAAAAGGAAGTCCGTACGTCTCCAAAATCCCCAAAGACTTTCTCCTTTTATACTGATTCGAGCTTAGTGTTACCATACAGATACAGACACTGCTCATCCGAATCATTCATACAGAAGGATCGTCAGATCACTTGTCCAAAATAATGGCAAGAAGACAATATTGCACGCATTGTGACAGCAAACCTAAATCTACTTTTTGGGACGAGTTTGAAGTACTCAAAAGAGAGAACTAAGAGCTTCAGATCACCAACCGAGTTATACTCATCCATCTCGTTCAATGACAAGCTCCCCTGTCACAATTGTCTGCCAGGAGCAGAGATATCTATTCCCGACTCAACACTGGGGCAGTCCCCTCATCTTCAAACCCGTTCCAAACCTATGACGGGCCATCTCATGCATGCTCTCCATTTTAGAAGCCCAAAAATCCTGGCCCTTATGAGTCGTCCTCATATCACTCGATGCCAAGTCAGCATCCAAAACCGCGAAAGGTCTCCCTCCAAAATCCAGTAAAGGACCTACTGCAAAACATGAATTTCACTCTATTGGCAATCCCAATGACAGAGGTGTTATCATTCCTAAGCTCTTCAGAGCACGTGAACCTCGTTCCTGCATGCCCTTTACCAAACCTTATTCCCTTACATTTTCGGACTAATCAGCGATGTGTCTTTCACTCTAACCAAGTAGGCCATACCACCGAAAACTGTAGGAGCTTAAAACACAAAATGCAAGACCTTATCGATACCGGGATCATAAACTCGATAGATGCAAATGCACCATCGAACATCACAACGGCAAGTCTGATTGCTGAAGACTTTCCGCTTATGGTCATATCAAAACGTGAACAAGAGGATCTTGATGAGGAGTTGACCTAAATGACCGGCAAGTTGCAAATTGCCGTCATCAACCCTCTGCTTCCATATTCAAGCTACACAACTAGACGGTCTGGCCGATCCATCAAGCCCGCATCTCTCGATAAACCGTGGCAAATTATGTATATTGTTTATTTTATGTTTCATTTTCTATTACGGAATGTTAATAGATTTTATGCTTGTACAATATATGTTCTTCTGTCTTGCTACATCTATATGTCAAGAAAGTTTCATATATTCTATTCATTTATCTTCTCTGCTACGATAACAAAAACAGAGAAAATAATTCAAAAAATTCAAGAAATCGAACATTCATACTTTCAAGTTGGAAACGATCAAACAAATTTTAGCACTTCAAGAGCGCGACTTCAAAGCCAAATTGGATTAGGATCCGATCAGAAGTTGACAAAATAGTGCAAAGAAACCACCAAAAAATCAGAAGGCTCCGAGCCCAAAATTTATAGAGATCCATCTCATCCACATTAGAGAGCCTTCATCGGCTACCAACTTACATTAGTCGTCATTGACTACTTCACAAAACATCAAATAGATCATCTGCAAAATGACAGATACGTACCGGGACTAGCATTAGAAGCTAACATTTGCGCTCATGGCCTATCAGACATCTACTCAAACTTCCACTAGGGTAACTCCGTATTCCCTACTCTACGGCTACGAGGCCGTCTTCACTCCAGAAATATAAATCCCGTTGCTCTAGATCATGATGGAGACCACAATTGAAGATACTGAATGGATCAGGACCCGACACGATCAATTGGCCCTCCTAGATAAGAAAAGACTAGCAACGGTCTTTCACTCCCAGTGCTATCAACGGAGAATCTCAAAGAACTTCAACAAGCATGTATGACCAAGAGTCTTTCAACAAGGCGACTTGGTCTTAAAGTAGATTCTACCCGTTCAAGAAGAAGCAAAAGGGAAGTTCTCCCCCAACTATCAAGGACCATTCATCGTGGCCAAAGTACTATCGGGCGGAGCAGTCATCCTGGCAGAAATGGATGGACCTAAGTTCCCACTCCCTCTCAACACTGATACGCTCAAGCTCTACTATGTTTGATTAGTAGCTACTTTTCTGAAATATAATGATTACGATTCTAATTTTAATAAGGACATCACCTTCTTACCAATAATCCGGTGAAATTTGAGTGAAATCATACTTCCACTCCTTCTTTCGAGGCTTCAACAAAGATTCTCTTTCTCTTCTTATCTGACAAGAGTGATACAAAAAAACAAATTATCATCATCAATGCTTATATGATGATCAAAACAAATTGCTACCCCCTTTACACAAATAAAAAGGGGGATTCTACAAAAGATCTCTCACTCTTTCTCTCTGAACTCTTCAGCCTCTCCTTATAATGGAAGTACTCATTTTCAAATCAAAATCATCAGAGCTTGGTCAAGAAGTTTTTGCCTTATCGAAGTTAAAATCCAAATCATTTCAAAAAAAAAACAAATCTGGTATAGTTTAAACCTAAGAAGGAAACTATGATAAAAATGGAAAAATCCAGCATGGTTAAAACCCGAGAGGGGACCATGGCAACACAAATAGGATTACAAATCCAGTTTAGTCAAAAACTGAGAGAGGGCTATAGCAAAAATGGATAAATCCAGTGCGGTTAAAACCCGAGAAAGGACCGTAGTAAAAACGGAATAAATCAAAAGGCATCTGGCGTAACTATCAACCCAAAAGGGAGTTACGACAAAAATGAATAAAGAAAAAGCCAACAAAAAAACAAACAAAAAACCACACACAAAGATCACTCTCTAGAGCCAGTCAAAGTAACAGGATATATCTAAACAGCGGTGGGGTCAGAGAAGATGTCAGCACGAAAATCGGCCTTCAGAGGAATCCGTTTCTTTGAAGATCTAGTCCGATTCGGTCAAGTGGTCTGTCACTTCATGTGCAAAAGATTACGAAGTTATTTTCAACAAAAGGATGAATCTAGGTTTCCACCTTCGATCAATAGGTGAGGTCTTGTTCTTAAAATCATTTTGATTGATTAACATAAATTATGTAACAACCACTCTTAGTAGAGAATCATAAATGTCTGTGAATATATTATTGCTTATTTAATACAGATTACAAATAGTAGAAAATGTATTTATACATGAAAAGAACACACTAACGTTCTATACAGAAAACAAAACATAAGATGCACAATGTTAATCATTGTAGGTCTCTCCGAGAGAAAGCATCCAACAAGCCCAACAAAGCCTGACAAATCTCTCTATATCGAGTAGTCATCACGGTACCAGTCTCAATGCCTGATCGATCTACATCAAGCAAATATCGGAGCATCTGTAGCAACATATGCAACCGAGCCATATCTGGATAACTGTCAGGGAACAAATGCTCCTGTGAGGCAAAGCTAGACCGTAAGCCCTCTATATCCTGGTAGTGAATCCCTCTCTCTCAGGCCAAACTCCGATGAGCAGCGCGCAGCTGAACATGTGGTCTCTTGATCTCCTCAAATGATCTAGCATATGATCCATCCAGGGTATCAAAATTATCTTGCATCAAATCTCGCTCATCACCCAGGTCACAGATCCAATTATATGACTCATCAACTATCTGATCAAGGTCTGACAGCTCACGTAATAGCCTGCCAATCTCCTCTAGCTGAATCACATGCCGCTGAGCTGTATGCCTCAAAGAATCTTCCAAAGCAGCCATTGTGCTGGTCGAGCTAGCCGAAGCTCTCACATCTTCTAGGTCCCGCTGCAAACTACCCGCAGTGACCTCCATATCAGACAACTGTGGGGACAAGTGATCCAGATCTATATGCAGAGAATCTCGCTCCCTAGTAACAGGAGAGACCTGTTGAACGACCTTATCTCTCTCTCGTCGGTCATTTGTGTATGCTGTGAATGTGAATGCGTTATTTGTAAGGTGTAGCTCGAAGTTTGCGATGCCAAATACGATGACCACTGCGGTAACAGAAACAGATCTAAATACACTAGAAAAGTGGCCACCATGCCGACCGGATGATCGACTTCCCCTGCCACCCAGTACAAATACGTCTTCGAAACACTGGAACTATCACTGGTCCGAGCAGACAAAATCATAACCCGCTGAGCCCATAGAGCAGAAGCCTCTCCAATCAATGGATAAGCCAAGTCACTCGCAAAATCAAAATGGTACCTGCTACCAGTAAAAAGCGAAGAAAAAGACGGGACATCCTGGTAAAGCTCGAACTGTTTGAGGACTCGGCACTCATAATACGGCATAATGCCATACAGCCCGACAAATGGCAGAAAAGACAAACCCAGTCTATGCACAATCACAGCGTGCTCCCTAACACTAAAAATGCCGATATCCCAGACAATGGTATCCAGAGTAACACTGTCCCAAGCTGTAATCCATGCATCCAACTATTGAGGGATGTATAGCAAAGTCAAAACCCGTTCGATCAGAAATGGTAAAGGAATGTCAGGAAACCACTAAGGGTGTGATGAATGACTCTTGAACAAATGAGCGACAAGCCAAACATACAGCAACTCAACACCGCTACAGATGAGGGAATCATGAGACAACAGATACATGGTCAGTCCCCTAAATGTCTCTGCCAAATTGCTTGTATGATCGTCTGTCCATCGATCACAGCATCAACAAAGAAAACCACTCGCAGATCCAGCTGCCCATCATATCGCGGGAAGAATAACTCCGACAATAGTACAAACGCAAAGGTATATATACGTCTAAGGGAACCTGTGCCTCAGTCAGTCAGTCGGGTAAAATCAACCCCCCATGCATCATAATAACCTGTATCGCCAAATAGGCTCCACAGAAAATTATACCGCACAGTTAGAATCCCGTCAATATCATCAACAATCAAAAAAGCCTTCTTCAGGCCTATCAGAGCACAAAAAGTAGTCCAAGCATTCCTATTAGGGAATATACGGGCTACAATCTCTAGGGAAGGCCGTATCCGCAATGCAAAATGATACTCCTCCAGTACCTCACCAAAGCAAGTAGAAATTCTGGGGCTATGTGAACGGTCAAGAGACTAGCCACCCCACCGAACAATTGCTCAAACAAAAGTCGCTCAACTAGGGTAAAAGACACCCACCAAGCAACTAAGAGTGCCATAAATGCAGCTGCAAATGACATTTCCTATAGATAGAAAGCAGTTTATCAGTAGCCTTTTTTATATATGTCTATGCAATACAAGGTAATAGACTAAAAAAGAGGTACAAAATATAAAGATAGAAATAGACACATTACATACAGAATGTTTCTATTATACAAAAAAGAAGAACAAAAAGGGCTAACTACATAGTGTCCTGCTGCAAACAAAAAAATTATCATTTATACAATGCTATCGGGTGTGACATAAGAGAACACGTACTGAAAGGATCTATCATACTCACCGAGAGTGTGTGGTTATCCACATGCTTTACTGATGTTGCTCCGAAGGTCTGGGCACCTCACCTGTTCCAACGTATCTAAGTTAGATAGGTGAATTCTCTTTTATTATTTAAGACATGATTTAGAGTTCTCTTTGATTAATTTAAGTCACTAAGGCCCTTGTGAGACCCTTAAACATCTTTCAATAAGGCCTTAAATTAATCCCGAACAAACCCTTGAACAATCCCAAACAAAATCTCAAGTGATATACTGACCAGTAAGGGGCCGGTATGCAGCCGACATACCACTCGACATGCCAATTAGGCAAAAAATCCTCACATAAAAACCTTCCGGACCTACTAGTCAAATTTTACATTAAAAACCTTTCGGACCTACTAGTGATAACCGGATGACCGTCCGATGTATTGACCGACATACTTGTAACGACCCGAAAATAATCAAATATTATTTCGGAAATTATATAATTTATTTTAGAATTTTTTGAGATTTTTGGGAATTTAAATTGAGGAGTATTACTCAATTTATAAATTTTATTGATTTTAAATAAAAAATTTATATTCCTCCCCTCTTATTTCGATATAGGCAGTTGCCTATTGCTTCCCCTTGGTTTTATATCGAAATGGACAGGTTGCCCATTTCCCCTTGTTAGTCAGCATATCGAAATGAGGTTGCCCCATTTGACCCTTTATTTCGATATGATAGTGGTCTGCCCAGCCTTTCTTCTCTGTCATTTCGATATACCATTTCTTTGGTATATCGAAATGCTGCATTTCGATATGGGGCTTTGCCCCTTTGGCTTGTATTTCGATATAAGGGGCATTTTGATATGCTCATGGTCAGTACATATTTCGATATGTAGAGTGGCCCATCCCGATTACATTTCGATATGAAATGTCCTCTGGTCAAGTTTTCTTCATGCATATTTCGATATGCGATTCTTTCATTTCGATATCAGTTTTAGTTTATATCGAAATGCATGCTTGCATTTCAATATAGATTGTTCTCTGTTTGGATTTCCTTCATACTTATTTCGATATGTGTCCTTTATTTCGATATAAGGTTTCAGCCATATCGAAATGCATGTCATGCATTTCGATATGTTCCTTCGTGGGTTTTGATTAGTGAGTGCCCGAGAGGTGTTTCATTTCGATATGCATGGTCATGCATATCGATATGCCTTTCCTGGAAGGCTTGGCAGTTAGGAGTTCATTTCGATATATGCCTGGGGCATATATCGAAATGATGCTTCGGGGTAGAATTGGAGGGATTGGTATATGGTTTTTTTTATCCATTTGGACTTATATATATATATTTCGAGTGAGAGGAAGCCCTAGAACATTTCATTTGGCCTCCCCCCAGCCTCCTATCCCATAAGCCTCTCTCTCTCTTCTCTCCCTTAAGTTCTCTCTTCTTCCCCTCTCTTTCTTCCTTTGATTTGACCCCTCTCCCTTGGGTTTTGAAGGCTTTGCCCTTCATTAACGTCGGAGAGTATTGCAAGGGCTCCGTAGTGGTGATCTCCGTTCGTGGCCTTGTGAAGAATCTCTCCCCAAGAGATTTTCAGTGCATTGCTTGAAAGTGGGTAACTGTATCTCCTATCCCGTGTGTGTATGTGTGTGTTGTGTTTTCCCCTTGTTCCCTCCTCCTAGAGTATTCTTCCTAGGGTGTTGTCAAGGGTTGACAAGTAGGGTTTGTCTTGGAAGAATATTGAGCCCTATATTGGTGTTGGTATTTGGTCTAGAGAGTATTTTCCCATAGCCTTCAAATCTATGAAGGCCGGGTGTTTGTCAAATTTCCCAAATGAATGTGTAGTGTACCAATTGAGGTCTTGGATGGTTAGTATGGCCTTGTGGTGACATTGGGTGTCTTAAGGACCCGATGATCGCCATGTGTTCGATAGAATGTCATTTGGAGAATTGAGGCCTTGTGTGAATGCTTGGGTTGTAATTTGGGATGAACTAAGGCTAGGCACGATTTAGGGTCATGAAGCCTCCAATATTTAATAAAACCCCAATTGTGGTCTTGAATGAAATTGTTTATGAATTTTTGTGGTTGACTTGGTCGGTGCCATGTGGCCTTGGGTATGGCATAGATGATTTGGAGTCCCCTTGAATTGAATGAACCCTTGGTAAAATAATCCGGGTGAACTTGTGGTGTATTTAATTGGGATGAATCCTCGGTGTGTTAAGTTGGTTGAGTGATGGCATGTCGTGCCTCCTTGAGGGTTAATAATCCATTGTCCAATATTGAAATTTAAAGACTTGGAAGGTTTACCCAATGAATTCAATGAACGCCAATATGGAAACATACTCTAAGAGAGTATTGTTGAACAATCTTATATTTATGAAAGAGAATTAAATTTCATGTATTCCAAGAAGAAAGATGAATGTACTCAAATGTATTCTATGTATTCCCCGTATGTATTCCTAATGGGTGTATTTGTATTAAGTGTCGGACATGTATTCCTAGTCCGACCATAGTATGTATTCTCCCTTGGACTTTTCATGTATTCCGTCCGAGAAGATGTGCTTCATGTTGGGCGTTCCATGTATTCAGCCTAACATGACCTTGGGATTTCATTGTCTTCCGTAAGGCACATGTGTATTCATTGATGGGATTTCATATCTTCCCCATTCTTGAGTGTATTGAAGCATATGGGATCTTGTATTCCCCATATGCCTTCCTTTTCTCCTATGGTAGGACGTTCCGGTAATATGTGTACCCAACTAGGAAGCGAGAGGCCCATCGTATCCGTTGCAAGGCAACAAACTTCTGGCTGTCCCCAACGGAGGCCCTCTACCGACGGTCCAGGACCGACCCTTATCTACTCTGCGTCCATCCAGCTCAGGTTCCGGTAATCCTCGAGGAGCTCCACTCCGGCAGTGGAGGATGTCACTCCGGTGGGCGGTCACTAGCCCACCGAGCAATCACCCAAGGGGTACTGGTGACCGAAGATGCGCAAGGATGCTGAAGACTATGTCAGAGCATGCCACAAGTGCCAACTATTTACTCCGGAGATCCACTGTCCGGCCGAGGACCTTAAGCCGATCACTAGCCCTTCGCCGTTCGCCCAATGGGGCATTGACATCGTCGGCAAGCTCCCAACCGCTCCGGGTGGGTTCAACTTCCTCATCACAGCAACAGATTACTTCACGAAATGGGTTGTGGCCGAACCCCTCGTCACCATCACAGCTGCCGACGTTAAGCGTTTCATTTGGAAGAACGTCATCTCCAGGTTCGGCGTGCCCTATGCCATAGTGTCAGACAACGGCACCCAGTTCGTCGGCGATCTTGTTTTCAACACATACGAAGAGCTCGACATCAGATTCTTCAACTCCACCCCTTACTATCCTCAATGCAACGCCCAGGCCGAAGCATCAAACAAGACTATTTCAGCTGGTCTCAAGAGAAGGCTAGAGTCAAAGAGGGGGAAATGGGAAGAGGAGCTCTCACATGTACTCTGGGCTTACCGGACCACTCCACGTCGGTCAACTGGTCAGACACCGTACTCTTTGGCCTTCGGTGTGGAAGCAGTCATCCCAATCCAGACTGGGTTCCCAACTATCCGGACGCAACACTTTGATCAGCCAACAAACGATTCAACCTTGGCTGTCGACTTGGACCTTGCAGAAGAAAAGAGGGAGTCTGCCAGGATCAGACTGCCCTCCTATTAACAGGAAGTAGCCAGGGGCTTCAATAAAAACGTCCGTGTCCGGATATTCAAACCGGACGAACTGGTCCTTCAGAAGGTGGTATTAAAGAGCAAAAAGCAGAAGCTCATGCCAAATTGGGAAGGTCCGTTCAGAGTCACAAAGGTCGTCGACAAGGGAGCCTACAAGATGGAAGAAATGGACGGCACGCCTGTCAGCAAGCCATGGAATGCCCTAAACCTTAGAAAATATTACCACTAAATTGTATAAAAAATATTGAACTTTTAATAAAACTTTTTGGTTTTTCAAAACTGGTCCGGTGCATTCCATCAGTCGGCAATTCCATACTTCCAGCCGGTTCCCCACCCTTTGGCCAAGCCTCCGGTAGTCTCCTACTAGACTTCTGTTGGCCGAGGGCCCTAATTTGACCAAGCCTCCGGCAGTCACCTGCCAGGCTTCTGTTGGTCAACCTCCCTTCTTCGGTCAGGTCTTCAGCAGTCATCTGCACCGGCCCCCGACTATAAGAAGGACTTTTGCCACAATGGCTGGTCCTCCGGAGGTCATCCGCCAGACTTCTGTCGGTCCTGGCACAATACCCTCATGGGTTCGCCCCTTGACCGAGCCTTCAGCAGTCATCTGCATCGGCCTCCGGTCAAGGATTTTTTCCACAATGGCCGAGCCTCCGGCGGTCATCCGCCAGGCTTCTGTCGGTCCGGGCACAATACCCTCATGGGTTCATCATTCCTGGCCAAGCCACCGGCAGTCATCTTCTAGGGCTTCTGTCGGCCAGGGTGAGTAACCGGAGACCAGGCCACCGACAATCATCTGCTTGGTTTCTGCTGGTCTCACTCTACTGGATAAGATGTCCGGATCATGCTAAGTGGACTGGTAAACCCCCTAATATGTCCAGAGGGCAATTCGTGTGAAATTTATACAACAAGTTAAGCAAAAGAGGCATTCATACATTCATTCAAAGGAAGGAGTTAACGTCTGGAAGATGACAACAAATTTTTTTTCAAAAACAAAACAAAAAAAGTAGAACAAGGGGAAGCCTTCAATTCTCCGCTAGAGGGTGCTTGTGAGATCTGCATCTCATTTTATGCATTATTGCATTTATTAAAGATTATTTAAGGTTAATTAAAATTATTAAAGATCAATTAAAATTATTAAAGATCAATTAAAATTAATTAAGATCCGATTTAAAAATTTTATGGCAATCCGAGAAATAAATTAAGGACAATAATTTTTTTTGAGATAATGTGAATGACTAATTTGGAAATTTATTGGCAATCAAATCAATTAAAGCTAAATTGAATTTTCGTGATTATCGCAAATATCAATCGTAAATAATTTAAGCCCCGCGAAGATTAAAAGAATAAATTGATGGCGAATTAAATTTTTATAATACTCGATAAAATTTATTATGAGCAAATAAAAATTTCGCGACGATTAATTATGAAAT